>JADLZN010003890.1:0-75249 GCA_018155175.1 Sinocyclocheilus anophthalmus | reverse complement strand
ACACGCGCACTTTGAAATGTGTGACTTTAAGAACAAGATTCAATCCCCTTTGTGTAGCCAAGAGAGCAAAATATAAAAATAAAAAGCGAGGGACAGGGTTTGCAGTAACGGCACTAGCAGCGCAGGATCTTTTCGGATTGTCCTTTGAAACACAGCAGGTTGAAAATGCATAGTGATTACCAGGAGGCAAAAAGGCCTCTTTTAGTAAATTTTTTTCCATTACCCCCTAGAGCAGTTTGTCTATTTTCAGCATCTTTTTAAGAGAGGGTGAGTGTAATGGAGGAGAGGATTGCTAGAGGAATGAGAGAGAGGGAGAGAAAAAATGCTCTCAAGGGACAAAGTTCAACATCATCAACCAGCCTCTCCATCACCCACACATACCCCTCTGCATTTCTATTGGCTGTCAGCAAGTTTATGACATCAAAATGGGCTTCTCACTGTCGGCATGGTTACCTGAGAGCAGTGTGAAAGTGACAGAGTAGATGCCATTCTCCTTGGTGGCAGCCGTGCTTTCGGAATATGTGATGTCCACCTGGAACTTCACTGGCTTTTGGAACACAGTGGGGCCAGCTGTGGATTTGTATTCTGCCCGGAAACTCGTCTGAGACACCACACTGTGGCTGAGGCTGGGAATCTGAGACAAAAAGACAGAGGTTTTAAATGTCTTAAAGGAATTTTATGGGATTTCGTGGTACTAAATTTTATTTTATGAGACCTGAAAATGAAATTTCCAACTTGAACTGTAGTAGACTTAGGTTTGGTTTTTAAGCTACAGTTTTTCTCTAAACCTGTCACTAGTATATATATATGATATATATGATCTATATATATATTATTTGTATTAAAAAAGAAAAAATAATTATAATACATATATATATATATACACAGTGGGATAAAAAGTAGTTAGTCAGCCACCAATTGTGCAAGTTCTCCCGCTTAAAAAAAGATGAGAGAGGCCTGTAATTTTTTTTCCCTCATAAAGCGTATTAGGCCTCAACTATGAGACAAAATGAGAAAAAAAATCCAGTAAATCACATTGTAGGATTTTTAAAGATTTAATTGGTAAATTCCTCGGTAAAATAAGTTATTTGGTCACCTACAAACAAGCAAGTTTTCTGGCTCTCACAGACCTGTAACTACTTATTTAAGAGGCTCCTCTGTCCTTCACTTGTTACCTGTATTAATGGCATCTGTTTTGAACTTGTTATCAGTATAAAAGACACCTGTCCACAACCGCAAACAGTCACACTCCAAACTCCACCATGTCCAAGACCAAAGAGCTGTCAAAGGACACCAGAAACAAAATTGTAGACCTGCACCTGGCTGGGAAGACTGAATCTGCAATAGTTTAGCAGCTTGGTGTGAAGAAATCAACTTTGGGAGCAATTATTAGAAAATGGAAGATCGCTACCGACCACTAAGATACTCCTCCCTCGCTCTGGGGCTGCTCCACGCAAGATCTCACCCGGACTCGTGGTGTCAAAATGATCACAGAACTGTGTCAAAACTCCCAAGAACCACCGGTGGACCTAAGTGAATGACCTGCATAGAGCTGGGGACCAAAGTAACAAATGCTAACCACAGTAACACACTGAACTTCGGGCGCTCCAGACTCAACCTGCAGTGGCCAGACGTTTCCGGCCCTGCTTAAGCCAGATACAATGCCAGGCCCGTCTGATTTGCTAGAGAAGGCATTGGATATCCAAAAGAGGAAATTGGGAGATGTGACTATGGTCAGATAAACCAAATATACTTCTTTGGTAAACCAACGTTGAGGAGAAAGAATGCTGATGGCATCCACAGACAACATACCTACGTAGCAGGGGGTGAAACATCCATGCTTGGGGCTGTATTCTGCAGAAGTACCGGATGACTGAACCTGTAACCTAAAGAAATGATGGCCATGTATAGCGGAGATTTTCAGCGTGGAAACCCTAGAGTCCGTTCCATTCAGCAGCAATTGTAAGATGAAACGGGGCTGGTTCTTTCTAGCCTGACAGCACTGATCCCAACCCAACCCGCCCGGGCACGAATGAATTGGCTCAGTAAGAATCATTCACGGTGCCTGGAGTGGCCAGCCAAGATCTCAGAAATCTCAGCCCCATAGAAAAGTCTTTGGAGGAAAGCAGTTGAAAATCTGGTGTTGCCCAGTGAACAGCCCCAAACTCCATTACTGACTAGCTTCTAGACGAGTATCTCATGGAGGAATACGGGCGCAACCTACCAGCAACAGTTTGAAAACCTGTGAGACATTAGAGAAAACGTTTGAACCTCTGTCATTGCCTACCAGTTTTATTAACAAGGATTGGATGAAATTTGTAATTGACCAAGATACCTTATTTTCCAGCCATGACTTTCTGGCAAATCAATTCTTTTAAAAATCCCTACATCTGAATTAGTTTCTGGATGTTTTTTTCCTCATCTTTGTCGTCTCATAGTTGTAGGTATACCCTATGTAATAATATACAAACCTCCTCTCTTCCATCTCCGTCTTCAGTGGGAGATTGCACCATTGTGGGGCGCTAATCATAATACCCTTTTGTTTGCTTGCCCAGCCTGTGTATATATAATATTACAGTAATTTAATACTCATATGAGGATACAGTGAATAATTACTCAATAAGGATGGTGGCCACGGGAGAAATTTTGTTAGGAAAAAGTTCTTCACCAAAAAAGAATAGTTGGTTGACCGTGCTGGGAATCACCAAAACACCCTGCAAAGGTCTTCCTGAGCCTCAAAATGGGGTTCTCATCACGTGTGTGGTTCACGATCCTCACATTCTGAAGAGCGCTCGCGAATCTGCAGCATTATTACAGAGTACAATCATTGACAACACGAGCCGACCTTCACAAGGAGGTAAGCCATCAACTCTCATCTGCCGACAGACAGTTGGCTGTTTCACCAGAGTGCTGTAATCCAGCATATTACCCGAACAGTTGAATGAAAGGAAACAGTGGGGAAGCAAAAATGCACACCCAAACCGGGCGACCGCACCTTTGAGATTGTCAACAAAAATCGATTACAGAGGTCTCTTTAGTGACTTCCATGAATGGACTGAGGCCTGGGGGCAAGGCATAAGAGCCCCCAGATCTTACGGTCAGGAACTTTAGCCTATACAGTGTCGATTCCTCTTGTTTTAATCCACCCTCCTGAACTCACATACATGGTCGAGGCGTTTTCCTTCGGTAATCGAGAGAAGACGAACTGGACTCGTGGTGCCCAGTGTGTCCAACAATCCTCTTTTCAGATAGAGCAGTTTTGTATTCATTGGAACCAGGCCTGAGTCTGGCAGTGAAGGTGAAGAAGGCTCAATGCCAATTTGCTTGGAAGTCCAAGTGTTATTCTCACAGTCTGTGATGATTTTCTGGGTGGCACTGCTCATCCTGGCCGGGGGCCTGGTGTTGGTCCATTGTGGTTTTTGAAAACCAATGTCACTGCACCCATTTACCAAGAAATATTGGAGCACTTCATGCTTCCTTCTGCCTGACCAGCTTTTTGAAGATGCTGATATAATTTTCCATAAGGATTTGGCACCTGCCCACACTGCAAAAAGCACCAAAAGCTGGTTAAATGACAATGGTGTTGGTGTACTTGACTGGCCAGCACACTCACCCGCCTGAACCTATAGAGAATCAGGGTTTTTTTATGTCGAGCAAATATGAGAACAAGATACAAAAATGGCAGATGACTAAGCCACTGTCAAATAACCTGGGCTTCCATACCCACCGTCGCAATACCACAACTTGACACATCCTCTGGGCCACGCCAATTGAGGGGCAGGGATACTTAAAGTCAAGGAGCCCCTACCCAAGTATCTGCAGACATGTACATAAACTGAACATACTTTGCCATAGAGGCAACAATTCGCTAAAAAATTGTTTTTTTAGTTGGTCTTGTGCTGTGTCGAGTATTCTAGTTAATGTCTAAGAGATGGTTAATTTGTTGAGTTTTTGTTAAATGTGAGCCAAAATCTTCACAATTAAGAGAACCAAAGACTTAAACTTCTTCAGCCTGTGTGCATTGAATTTATTTAATACACAGTTTCACAATTTGAGTTGAATTACTAAAAATAAATGAACTTTTCCATGACTTTCTAATTTATTGAAATGCACCTGTACATGTAAATATGGACCCTGGACCACAGCACCGTCATTACGGGTCAATTTTTTAGAATTGCGATTCTACATCAGGCTGAAGCTGCATAAATAAGCTTTCCTTGATGTATGTTTGTTATACAGGACAATCATGAATATATGGCCGATATACAACTATTTGAATATATGGAATCTGAAGGTGCAAAAAAAAAAATCTAAATTTTGAGAAAGTCACCTTTAAAGTTGTCCAAATTAAGATCTTAGCAATGCATATTACTAAATAAAAATTAAGTTATAATATTTTTACAGTAGGAACGCACTACTCCGCATCCCCTCCTTCCAGCTGCCTTAACTTGCCCCCTTCCTGGAACGGATATCTACTTACTTAATCTCGCGCTGATGATTTTTTGGGCATAGAGAAACATCATCATTTTAGCCCAACATGATTATTTTGCTATTAAGCTGACAAATATAAACCCCAATGCTTACGACGGTTTTTGATATGGGCCAGGGCCCACACCACACACACACATATATATATAACATAAAATATAGTATATATTCAATATATATTATTGATATATATATACTAATAATTTTAAACAACGTGTTTTCAAATTTGAGGTTTATATGTCTCCAACTGATTTTAGGTTTTCCATGCGGGAAAATCCCTTTTTGCTTGATTGCGAAGGGTACCGTGTCACTTCTATCTACTTTTTTCAAAATCATGTCGTCGATTTATTTTATTTATTTTTTCATTTATTTGTTCAGGTACACATAGCAATTGCCAAACATTTACCAAGTGTTTGCCATTCTGATAAAATTCAAAAAAATGAAAAATAAATACAATACATTTTCCATCAAAAATGACCAAGAGACACCAGAGGGGTATATTCAATGCCGTTCGCAACAATCTGCCTTACTTTCTTCAACAGGTAAATTTTCAAGTACTATCCCGATCCGACCTTTCAATTGTACAATGAAAGGGACCTTCGGCCCTGTCAAGTTCCAAAATGCAAAAAAGCTCCTTAAAATGGGTCTAATGCACTTGTGTGCACTCTTTTATTTCTATCTGAAGTCATATGATTTCTTGGGTAGTAACCAGACGAGAACTTGCTATTCAGACTGAAATCTTGGCATCCATCTTAGCTCCTTTCATGTCTTCATTACTCAATCGCCGATTGGCCAATTAATCTAATTTGAATCAGTCTTTCTTCCAGTCAGTTGATACGTTCAAAAAACTGGGTCCTTAATGACTTGGTTCAATATCTGCTGTCTGACAGCGACTTAGCTCACAGCTTACGTAGTCTCCTCTCTAGAGGTCGGAGATTATCTCGACAAATAACTTGCAATAAGCTGAGTCTGTTGTAACACAGAGTTAATTTGCTTAGCTTTTAAGACTTGGAATAGCACAACAATCTGATACTTCTGGATTTTCTATGGGTGCATTTGCTCATTTTTTTTACTTAAAAACCTCAGAATTAGAAAGTTTGAACACGCTCTTCGGAAATATAAGTCATGAGGGGATAAATGTGACAAGAATTCAATATCGCAGTTGGAGACTTAGCACAGAGAGAAGCGTGTACTAAATCTTCTTTGATGGAGCTCAGAGCTTTAGTCGTCGCTGACCACGCACAAAGCTGACACCTCTGCTGCCTCCTTTCGAGGCGTAAATATAAAAGTTCCAACCAAATAATTTTTCTGGCAAAGGCATCTGTTGAAGTAAGAAAAGACATGAGAAACAAGACAAACAAATACCGTCAAACATCACAGAGTCACATACTACCCATAAAACAAGTTAACTCTCATAACCTACTGGGGCAATAATGCTGTCACATAAAAACACATACGTGGGAGACTGACATTTCTTCACTTGTGATTAACATTTGTATAAGTTCTCAAGAACACTTATCTCTACGTTCATAATGCCATCATCATCATCACTACCTGCGTTGAAAAGATGGGTGGTCTGTAAGGTTTGTTATTCTTTGAAACACGCTTCCGTATCTCTCACCAGGCTGCCTGGCCGCGTTATTGACTCCAAAACTATAGTCAACACAGCGTAACTTCTAAATATTTATTACAAAATACTGTTGTTTGTCTAATTTATAATAGTTGCAATGTTATTTATTATTGTGATGGCAAAGCTGATTTTCAGCAGCCTTCTCAGGTCCCCTGAGGCTTCAGAAAACGTCTATATGCTGTAGTTGCTTCTTAGAAACATTATCTAAGTTAATGGTGAAAATGGCTTAACCGTTAATATTTTTAATGGAAACCATAGTTTTCGGAATATTTGAAGGAAGGACAGTTCAAAATATCAGCATTATTGGATAGAATATATTTTAACATTATAAATGTATATACTGTCACTTTTGATCAACGTAATGCGTCCTTGATGAACAGTCGAAAAAAAGCCTTCCGACAGTATAAAAGAACAGTTGGCAAGATGAATTTCAGACACTCAAAATAACGTTTCAATTTCAAAAGTGTATAGTTTCACGAAAATCATAATGGTGTGAAGGCACCCCCCCTGCGTTCCTTGGCATAAAGTAGGACATAACAAGCATTTTCTTATCGAATTTCCATACAGTCTCGAGAAAGCTGGCTGAAGTTTCTCTTGCCACGTGAAATGCAGAACCTGAACGTTGTCGAGTGATGGGAATTAGATAAGCTGTCAGTCAGTCGGTTACATTCTCTAGTAATACAGCAAGAAATGAAAACGTCTCTGGTTACTTATGTACCATGGGTTTCCTGAGATAGGGGGAAGCTAGACAACTGCGTCCTCTAGGGGTCCACTAGGGGACTGCCTTGTCGTGACACCGTGTCTGAAATCAATCGCATTGAAAAAACACCAACAACACCTTGGCCGGCAACATCCATGACGTCACTACCGGTGCTACTACAGTATAAATCGGTGCCGGGAGTTACACATCATTCACTTCTTCGTCTGAATCTTGCGTCCGCAGCATGGCAAGAAACCTAGAGGATGCAGTGTCTCGTCCCTACTCATGGAACCATGGTTACATACGTAACCTGTGACGTTCCCTTTCGAGGGAACTTCGAATTGCGTCCTCTAATGGTCGCTATGGGGAACGGTATGCCCACGCTGCCATGCTGAGGGGAGTGTATGCCAGAAACCATGGCGAGCACTAATACCAACTCTACCATATTGCCATGGGAATTGCCCCAGGGAGGTTAGACGGCTGTCAGTGACATTATCCCCCTACGGCCAAAGGCCTAGGCTACAAACCCCAAAAAACTTACCTGTTAGGGCAAGAACTCCTGGGCCAGGGGTAGAGCTCAAGGCTTGGAATCAGAAATAGATTCCTTTAAGGGAATCCTAACCAAGAGGCCCTAAACTCATACTAGGCTATTGCCTTCACAGCGGGCTACCGCCACTTTTTCTCATCGCTTGTATTTGCTGAAGGAACTGTCTCAACAGACCTTTAGTAGCAACACCCTGTTAAGTAGGTGTCCAGAGGATACATAGGTGGAGTGGTGGTGCCCAAGGCGTAACCAGGGTTTTAAACCACTCAGAAGGAGCACAAAGTCTTGCGCGTAGCTCTTACCATACAGAATTCTAGAAAAGAATGGGTCAAAAGCCTACGTGCCCACGACCCAGCATGTGGATTTGGAAAACAGCTGGGACAAACGGCAGTAACGTTCACAACCAGATTGAATATCCGCTCTAGGGGTTCCATCGTTGCACCTGAAAGAGCACCCACTTGATAAAATAGTGTAGGTCCCCCACCATACGCTATGTCCTAATGGCTTATAATGCTGGTCAGTAGTCTAGCAGTAAATCTAGTAGCTGAGGGAGCACCCAATCCAAAAGCTCTCAACGAGAGGGAGCTCACCTGCGCAGTCGCAATGTGGTCACTAGCAATTATTCGCTGCGGGAGCAACACACCAGTTTCTCATCTCGAGTAACCGGGGCGTCGACCTGCAATACATGTATTTGCCAAAGCTGACGTCGTATCATAATTTACTTAGTCTGTGGAGCAACACACCTAGTTCCTCCATGCCGAAGGTGGCTCGACCTACATGCCTTATTCCAATGCTGAACGGCGAGCTTAGTTTTTTACCTAGGCTGAGGGCACATCCCAGCTCTCCCCTAGAAGGGTGCTCGGCCTTCGTCTGATTGCTCGAAATCGAAGGGTAACATCCTCAATCTAAGCCACGCTCACCGCTCCAAGGAAGTCAGAGGGGGCCTAAGCCACCTGATAAATGCTGCTTGTTCCAGGTGCTCTGGAGAAACAGAGGACTCAAACTTCTCATGTGAGAGGAGAGCTCCGAATTCAGAGGAATAACGTTGCTCATTCCAGGTAACCCTTTGATAAAGGGGAGCACTGCTCAACACTACCAAGAGAACCGCCCATGGAGCGAGGAATCCAAATCCTCAGAGAGAATTAAACGCTCGAAAGAAAACACCATACTCACAAAAACCCTCAATGGTGAGGGGAGCGATACTTCCAAGTTTGTCAAAAATAGAGACACACTGGTTGAGTGGAGCCCAAGATACCGGATCCTACAACGCAGAGAAAGGAACGAGGTCATACCATACCCCGTACCATACAGGTTTTTTAGAAAAGTGGGCAAAGCATAACGTTGCACACTTACCACTATGTGGATTTTAGAAAATGCGCAAAGCATAACATGCACACTTACCACATATGTGGATTTTAGAAGGCCGCAAAGCTTAAAGTGCTGCACTTATCTTTAAGGATTTTCCAGCATCTGTTTTACAGATACCCGGAAGTACTGGGTGCCAAACGGGAGTAGGCAAGCTCTCAATACACCCTCAATTTGAGGGGCGCACTGCCCGAGACCTGCATTCACAGGAAAGTTCTCCGTAATGCCACTAAATGCCTAACCCCTCGATGCCCAGAAGAGGGGATTCCTGTGATCGGGGAACAACCCCTTCAGTAGTGACACGATTCGGTAGACCATTACCCAGGTATTTGGCATGAAAGCGTAACCCCAGCGCGGACGTCCTGGAAATTTTTGCAGTGACGCGCCGGGTGCCTGATGATCTCGAAGGCTCCCGCAGAAGCCTGTGTTTTGGCTGCATGATCCAGGAAGTATGAAGCTGAAAACCGGCTTTACTTACCGTCTGGAAATATATCGACGAGTGAAAATAAGCACTGCAAGTCGAGCACCCTGTTTCTGAACCCAGCAGAGGGGGTGCCTATCGAGGACCTACCCTAGAAAGGGACCGAAACACACAGGGTCCCGGGAAATACTGCAAAGAAACTAGCAGAAGGGTTTATACACACAACCACCAGTCTCATTAGACACACATATATATTCATATATACATATTTTAGACATGGAATATATTACTCTGCCACGTAGGGCCTCTAGATCAATTAAGTAGGGTCACTATGAAGCATAGATCACAACCTATACGTCCAGAGACTATAATGCAGGAAGTTCCTACCTAACCTTGGTCAGGTGGAGAGATGGTGTTTACAGGGGAATTAGGAAGGTGAAGATAGGGGCAGATGTAAGACCCCCGAAGGAAAAGAGTAGATACTGAGGTATCACTCTGAACCGGACAAAAGCACTGATACCCTGTCTGGATCACATCCCTTAGGTCTTTTACGCACCTTCCTTTGATGAGCCCGCGATTTCTTCCTATCTCCTACCCGCGGGCGGGGAAGGGCGTGTCGCCTGTGACACAGCCTTCTGAGCCAAGTCTCTATGCTCAAACCGAGACGGGCTAGACCCTGAGCGTGTTCGGCTCAGACTTGACTTATATCCCTTCTTATTCAGGCCGGTCCACCTGATAGTGAGCTCACCATCGTGTGCCATGTGAACGCGACAGCCCGACCTGCGCTTCTTATTGCTTATGCCCTGTCATCCGACCGAATGTCAACAGGAGGGGGTCTTAGAGACTCTCACCCTAGAGAGATATCGAACCAGCGTCCTCTCTATGGCGCGCCGCTTCTGCATACCATCTGCGTTTTAGCGCATACGCTCCTCGATGTTGTCATATACGTTGTCATGCTGAAATCGTGAATGCGTGAGAAACGGCCTCTTCCATTCCTTATCAATCTTTATATGAAAAACAGGAAGGAAGGAAGGCTCACCTGAGCTGGAGGTGTATGGCCAGAGAGATAACGTTCATCGAGACGACCTCGCAACGTCACTTCCTTCACACCGCTTCACGGCAAATTAAAGCCCGTACAGCCTGCAGTCAATCCTAATTTCCAAAGCTCATCATACGCAGGGCAGGAGGATTGAGAAGGCTCAGCCTCAGTTTCTTCGCTCTCATCATCCATTTCCTGCTCTGCCTGGGCTGAACCCAGCAGAGCACTGGCCACTGGATCAGACAATGTTAATGAAATAGCATAATCCTCCAGTGGCTCACTCTCGTGCACAGTCGACGATCGCGAAAGGGAAACCCCTCGTCAAACTCATCGGCCAGATCCACCTGCGATCACCACGAGCTCATTCCCTTCCGTGCCTCAGCCGCGGCGGGTCCTGAATCGCGGGAAGCAAATGGCTGATTTCCTCGAAAGAGAGACAAAACGAGAGCGGAAGCTTTTCTTGAAAATAACTGTCTTGCGTGCAGCATTGCCGATCTGCCCCCTCCGGAGACCCGAGGATCGCGCCTCGTGCTCTTTGCCCCAAACAAACAATGCGATCGTATGGGTCTCAAATGTTAACACCGTCACACTGATGCACACATCTTAATGCTTTTGCTAGTGCTCGGCCATAATTAAGATAAATAGAGATTCCGTGTCTTGACCACCTTAAATGCACTGCTTCAACAACGTCAATGAAGCTAAAGAGATGATGTGTGCTACCCCGCGCCTATTTTATAGTCACAGCCGTAGTTGGTTCGTCATGGCGTTCGCCGGCCACGTTGCGTGTTTTTTCAATGTATGCTCAGAACGGGTCACGTTAACGCACACCCTGCTACCCCCTTTCTATGAGGACGCCCACATTTTTCGAAGTTCCCATGAAAGGGAACATGTATGACTTGAAATGAAATGAAAAAAGTGACATTACATGGGCTGTCAAACTGTTCAAAACTTATATGATATATGATCAAATTCTGTGCAGCACCATTCAAACCTCAAAAACAATTATTTCAATAAAATCTATTTTATTATTCTTTTCATTTTTTTTTCTTTTAATTAACACATTGCATTTAAAATTTGGGAGTTAACAGAGATATTGGTAAACTAGATTAACACGACGGATTTATCATGATACACCATTTGCTGACAACTGAGAAGTACTGAAAAGTTCAAAAGTTTCTAAAACATTTCATGACAAAAGCCTGTGTGGAGGTTTGAATGTTGGCATATAGCTCATTTCTCAACCCTGCTTGAAATCACAGGGATTTTACCACAGTCAGTGACTATCAAGGCCACCTTTGAGCCAGCCCAACATATTGTGACACTCTCTCACCAAGAACTTAAAAAAACAACAGAAAAATAAGAGGAAAACAAATTTCCACCATGGTGCTGCTTTGCGGGCCTGTGAAGCTAAGTGGAACTAAAACTCTGAATTATTCATGATCAACTATTCCCTGATAAAGTCTTCAGCAACAAACTAGGCTAATGGGGCCAGGAACAGTGTTTGGACAACCACATTAACTTTAGCTGCAGAGTTTTCAGAGCTTCTTTCAACTCATAATAAAATTTGAAGAAAAAGGAAGTATAAAAAGCAAAAGTTAAGTATCTTAATTAAGCAAGCTTTAATTGAGTGTTGGTGATTTAACTCTCAACAGCTCAGGTTAATACAAAAGGTGATACATTTAGACCCACACCTAGCAGAATAATGAGTATTGAACTAACATGTATTTTAATTCAATTATAATTGAGTATTATTTTAATGTTTCTTTCACACTCTGGGATTTAATAAAAATGCATATTTTACGTGATTGTCTTTGCAAATAGCTAACACTTACTCGGGGGAAGACTCTGGTGTTAGGCTGGACATTTCCTCTTGTGTGGGAACTGGAAAGAGACAAAGCGAACAAGCCTCAGTGGAATTTGCATCATACTCTATATCCTGAGAGATTAGGCTTTCACAACCTGAGGAGGGGAATGCTGATTAACCACAGCTAATTACTCCAAACCTGCAGAGATTAAGAGTAATTCAACCCCCTCTCTATCAGCTCATCTAATCATCTCCCCGCTAAAAGAGGGAAAAAGGAACAGCTGGAGGTGAGGGGAGATGCTTGTGCAGTTTTCATTATCATTACTAAATATATCAGGAGATATAGCTGATAATGGTGTAGCATTGAGTTTATTACCCAGCGATCTGTAAAATCAGTCCTTAGAGAATATCACTAGCTAAGAGGGGAACGTCAAACCGAAAACCACAATAAAAAAGGATTAGCAAGCATTGTTCCTTCACCTAAATGCTTTTTACTATATATATGCACATAGACTATGGTGCTTTATTTTACACCTGATCCTACATATCATTGCTTTAGTGCCATACATAATTAGGGTTGAATTAGGGATGCATACCATATTGGTACCATTAGACATTTTGTAATTCATTATTTAATTGTGTACGCCATTTTACACTTAACTTTAAAGTAAATCATACAGGTTTGGAGCGACATTGAGAGTGAGTAAATGATGAGAGTGGAAGTTTTTGTGGTAAACTGGTTGATGACGACATTTTCATTTCTGAGTAAAGGATCCATTTAATATTTAAAATCACTAATAAGTTTGTTAAAATATATGGTCTTTTGTTCAAATCTCAAATGAATGTCCAGTTTTTTCTTACCTTGTGTACCTAGTAGGTATGTAATAAATTTCACTTGTATAATTTACAATTATTAATTTGAGTTTTTTAGTGTTTTAAAGTGGTCATATGATGCTATTTCAATTTTTCCTTTCTTTTTGTAGTGTTACAAGCTCTTGGTGCTTAAATAATATCTGTAAAGTTGCAAAGACTAATGTTTCAAACCCAAATTGTATTTTTTTTTTAAAAGTTAAAACTCGTCCTCACCCTCCTAAAACGCCTCGTTTAAAAACACCCCCACGTCTACGTCACTGTGTGGGAAGATTTACATAACGCCGCCCAAATGTTCACGCAAGAAAGAAGGCGTAAACGTTATGGTGTGCTTGCCCAGCAGCCGCCAAGTGGTCGTGAAGGACCTGTGTGTCTAAAATTTCGTTGCGAAAGCGGAAAATACTTTGTTTGGCCTTCCAAAAGAGGACACGACTAGAACTCAGTGGTTAAGTTGTATTTACAACACTGTTCAGAACAGTTCAACCCAAATATTCAGAAGTGTCCAGAACATTTTATGGAGGACTGTTTACTGATCCTGGTATAGTAGACTAGAGAATGCCGGCTGTTCTGACTCACAGTCTTTAAGTACGTTTTCATTTAAAGGATTTTTCACTGATGATTCAAACGCGAGTTTTTGGCAGTGTAGAGTAGCGCTTGTTTGTAATTTATTCGATCACAAATGCAGACATGGTTTAACGGTTTTACGCAATGCGTAAAAAGACAGTACAAGCCATTATAATCAGTAATTATGTCCCCAACTGGATGCAACAAATGCCTCATTTAAAATGGGTTTTAATGTTTTTGTCTCTTCACTCCGTCCGTACACAACGGCCATTCACAAGTATAATGGGGCTTAAACATTTCTGTCACCAACACGCTTGAGTTATTCGATCGGGGGCCAATCAAAATGCACTTGATATCTGGCCAATCAGAGCACACCTCGATTTTTCAGACCGATGAGCTTTGTAAAATTGACGCGTTTCAGAAAGGCGGGGCATAGAGGCGAAACAATAACGTACAGTATGTGGAAAATAACTGTACTGTTTTTTAAACTTTAAACCGCATAAAAACATTTCATTAAACCAAATACACAAAACAATGTTCTTTTAAGCAACATCATATGACCCCTTTAATTTAAAATTGTTGACACACAAAAGAAATTGTGTAGAATTTTGTGTAGAATTTTATTAATCTGTCATGTATAAATTAACCCAGATTTTTTGTTTTAATTAAAGTTATTTAATTAAAGTTATTCCCTAGTTTATTTAATCAGAGACATTACACGTTAATAAGCATCATGTCAATGTAAATGTGCCCGATTTAGTCAAAATGGCACATTTTCATCTGCAATCCCTGAACAAGTTGATGTTAATGTTTAAAAAAACTGTTTTGAGATGTATCTAGCACTGCTGGTACCTTGTAGTTTCCTGCGGTGGAAGCGTGGTGAGCCAAGGAAGTTGTTTTTAATGGAGTTGAGGCGTGTTCTCCACGGCATGCCTCCAATAGAGGGGCTGGGGGGTGGCGTAGGGCTAGGGGTTCCTGCTGGGCTCTCCTTAGGCGTGTGCACCGGCGTTCCTTTTGGAGTTGGCAATGGGCTGCCCCTGGGGGAAGGGTGAGGCGTAACCTGTATGGTGGGGATAGATTTGCCGTTGTGGTCAGTCCCGGCCAGCGGGTGAAGGTGGTGAAGCCGGATGGGTGAAAGGGGGGAAAGGGGAACAGAGAGTTTGGGTGGCACCGTGAGCAGTGGCCGGCGCACTTTCGGGCTGCCGGGCATCGGCGGGAGCAGAGGTTGGCAGGGCGTAGAATGTTCTGACCTGGCCGCAGATGGCACGGCCATCATGTTAGGGAGTGGGTTGGACCTGGTGGCCTGCAGGGGCTTGTCTGCAACTTTGGGCTTGGCTGGAAGGGTCTGGGTTTTGTTGTTGGACTGAAGGGCAACTGTCTTTGGTTGAAAGGTTTTGGGGGAGTGGGGGCCTGTGCCGTTCACCCGGGACACAGGCACGTGGGTGGGGCTGTGGTTGGGTGACTGTGTGAGTTCTGCGGATTGTGGCGGAATGGCAAACCGCCGCATGGGCTGTAAGAGCGCATGCACAGAGTCAGCAGCATAAAAAGAGCCAACGCAGCCCATACAAACAACACACAGCCCCGTAGTCAACAGGCATTACGGCGCAGAAGCACACACACACCGACACCAAACATGAAAAGATGGTGAACAAGCCACCGGTGATGAGAAGTGAGGGAGGAAATGCAGAAAGAAAGAAAGAAAAAACATGCCATTAGCACAACCAGCAAAGAGGCAACAAGACCGTGGAAATAAAATGTTCCCAAATCAGTGTTCCCAAAACAAATCAAAATCAGCAACAGAAATTAGCAACAAAAAAGCTCTGGGTTGTTGTTGGGATGAACTTAAAAGAGGTGTTGACAGCACTGACTAAGCAAGCAGGAAATGTGTACAAGGCACATGAGCTTTGCTTTAAAGGACGCTATTGTCAGAATGCCTCATATCAATTGAAATAATCATCATAAATTAGGTAGAAATTACATGTGATACAAGTCACAGAAATATATACTGCCTCAATTAACGAGTTTTTCTAGACAATAGTGCCACACTATCAAAATGGCTAGTGAAAATAAGTGCAGTTGGCCATTAAACAGAGCATAGAGTACAATGCTGCTGTTGGCGTAAGGATATGAGGAATTCTAGTTTGTTGGGTGACAGATGATGCTAATAATAATAATAATTGGGTCAGAAACAGGGCACTGATTCAATACAGGCCACTAAAAGTGAAGAGTGTGATTACAATCAGTGAAGTGAAAGCTCATCAAGCATATTGTAAAACATCAAAGAAATACAATGGAGTGTTAACTGTACCAGCTGCAACCCTAGCATGGCATAAAGAAGAACACAAATGCAATAAAATTGATTTTTAAAGCTCTTTCATACTGCAGGGAAGATTCTTCCATGACAAACCTTTAAGTCTGTGTCTGAGCAGTAAAACTAATCTCAGATGAGCTGTATCAAGGAGTTCTTCACAGACTAATTCAAATTACTTCCACCAAGCCTGTTCTCTATGTGAGCCATTTTCATCAGTGAAAGGGTGACACTGCAGACATTCTCCAAATTTAGAACATTTCAAACTGCAGAATATTTGATCAGGTCAGATTCAGAATTGACTTTGGGATGAATCCTGTAGGGAATTCCTTGATGTAACTCAAGAACTGCCTATTGGGAGGTCTTAGTAGTGGATCTGTAATCGGTTAGCCTCTTTACACAAATCAACTGTAAAAGCTGGCTACATCCAGAGGCTTCACCATTAGTAAGGAACCAGGGATTTTCAAGGGATTTTAACAAGCCATTAGTGACTCGGGCTTCAAATATTTCAAGGCAACAAGCCTGTGAATAGGGCATAGATTAGCAGCAATTATGCCAAGCGTGGTAGACCGATTGGGCTAGAAGCAGTGGATCGGTAGCGGCAGAAAGCAATGTTGCTGCAGTATTTCAGCTTATAGGCAATACAAAATTGGTTTTGTTTAACAAAGTTTTGTTTAACAAAGCTACCGATATACATAATTATCATTAAAGCTCCATCATCACTAACATTTCTGAGAATTAATATTACATATTGCATTATGTCAGTGGTCTTCAAGGACTCCCTTGGTGGACAGAAAGACAGAGCAGGGTCCTCTTGTTACATATTTGATCGAATTTAGTGTTGCGTTTTAAACCATGTCTAATAATAAAAATGCATATGGTACCATATTAATCTATTCAAATACTTTTATAAACACGCATTACAATTAAAAAATTGGGGCTTCTTAATGTCTTGAAAGTAGTCTCCCATGCTCACCAAGGCTGCTTTCATTTGATTAAAATACAGTAAATATTATGATAACATTGTGAAATATTATTGCAAATTAAAATAACTGTTTTACCTATGAATATAACTTAAAATCTAATATACTCCTGTGATGACAAAGCTGGATTTTGTCGCATTACTTCCGTCTTCAAGTGTCCACCAAGATCGCTTCCGAATCATTCTAATATGGCTTATTGTGTTCAAGCACTTTCTTATTATTATCCATATTGAAAACAAATTGTGCTGCTTAATATTTTTTGTGAAAGCCACAATGAATTTTGGTGAAAAAATAAGATACACTTTCAGCCATTTCGGTCTTCTTTTCTTTTGAAATAAAAAGCTTTTTCTTGTACCCTATGTTCGGCGTCAGCGTGCTAAGGCTCTTTTTACTGTCACTTTTGATGCAATTCTCCTTTTATAATTGTATGAGCCATTCACTTTGTGTTGTGAAAGCTTCACAATACCAAGTATGCATGACGGCCAAACAGTCTTTGCCTAGACGAAATTCTCCTTGAACTGTGGAAAATACTAACTTTTTACACCGCCCAGCAGTACTACCCTGTTGCGGAACCCCTGCTTATGCCATCTACTATATTCATGCTAATGTCTATAGATCTAACAGATGTTTTCTTCTGCCATGAATTTTCTCACCACATGCATATTCTGCAGATAGATAGCCATAACAACAACTGCTAGAGGGTATCTCTACCACAACCATACTCTCTGCATGTAACACAAACAATATATAGGCTGCATTAGTGACTGGATACGGGGACATGTACGCCAGGGAGAGCGACTGCTGAGAGGGACATAGTGGAGCAGACAAAGAGGAGTCCGCTGATGGACCGGGGAACACAAATTTACCCAAACATACATAGTAAAGAGTTTTCCATGCCTCATATATAGTAAACCGGTCGCATAACTGCCAATAGGAGTTTCAGAATGTTGTGTTGGCAGTGAAACATGATTAATAAGTGAGTTTTATACTTGGAGCGAGACACGCAATTTCTCTATATCAATGACTATAAATATCGGATTTCTGTTAATTAGGGTAGGGTCACTTTCTCTCATTGTAGGCACTATAATGTCCTTTTTTTTGTTCGATTATCTAATTTTTTTACTTTGCTTTAGTTTTGCTTATTTAAATTTGAGCAAATTTATCATTTGCAAAATCACATTCCTAAATAACAGGTAACTACGGCGAACATCACAGAAAAAAACCCTTTTACGAGGTTTCTGTCCCATCTGAGACTCTTGAGGTTTCTTCCCGAACCCTCATTGTGTTTAGAATGTTGAGCTTTTCAGTATTTCTCGGCCGTAAGATGTATAGTGATTTAATTGGATACCAGGCAAATTAAAACAGTAAAATCATGAGCAAGCACGGGGGTAGAGCAGAAGAGGCAGAGGAGTAGGGGAGAGAAGGAAGGATGAGACACAAAAAAAGGAGAAAGAAAAAGAGGCGAAGACAACGAGTAATGGCCAGTAGCTAAGACTCAATAGAGAACTTATCCTTCAATTTTGCGTTAAGATGAGGTGGGTATTTACGATTGAGACAATCGCAACATTTTAACGCCATGTCTAGTTTCCCGTCAGACATTTGGTTCCTCTGCGGCTCGCTGGGGGGGCTAATTAGCTTAGCCAAAACACAGCGTCAGGAAGAGAGCTCTTTATATGTGTAATAAATGACTATGGAATAAAGTAATTCATGGGATGAAAGGACAGGCACTAGGGGACAGTAACTATATGAGGTAACATTTCTACTGTTTAAGCATTGTACAGTATTTGTGAAGATTTTATATGTAGTGCATCATTAATATGAAGCTATAACTATATTAAGATAACTACTGCTTGTAAAAATGCTGTTTAAAATTGTATAAAAGATGCAGGGGAGCTTTTCGGTTTAATTAAGTCTACATTTTGAATTGGAAACATGCATAAACATGTATTTGATCTATCTAGTCTGTCAGTAAAATATTCATTTACCAATACCTAATTCAGTGCACCTCTATTCGATGCATTGATTACATCAAAATAAATAAAATAAAGAATATATAAAGAAATATTCAAGGCCCGTTTTATTATCTGGCAGACCAAACAGTCTCAGTGAATGCAGACGTAGGACAGGACTGTGAAACTCAAAGTCGAAAAAGAAGAAAATGACACCTTGACCAGACTGAGACACATAGTTCCCCCCCCCCCGGCTACCCTTCTGTCTTTTCAAACCACACCTACTGTAAGTGCATGTGAAATAATCTAAAAAAACACAACAAACATCCAGGGTGAAGGCAAGAAAAGTGTGAAGGCAAAACAAGAACGAGGGGAAGAAATTAACAATTTGGGATCTACCAAGGGACAAAAATGCCAGACATCAAACGAAACATGAAAGGCAAAATAAAGGAGATAAGATGCTTTTGATGTGTGTGGAGGGAGCCAGAGGGCCGCTGCTTTACCAAAACTGAGGCCAGACCGGGAGGAAAAAAACTCTGATTTACACGTGCAACCTCCACTTTTTCCCTCTCAAGCAAACTAAGCTCTTAAGATCTTAAATGTCAGTAGTTGAAATAACAGGCCAGTGCTCTCTGTGGCATGTTTTGAGTGTTAAAAACCCCACTGCATCTTCAGAACGGAAAAAAAATTATGCGCATGGCAGTGGTTTATACCTCTCCTCCTTGCATTGCAGTATGGGGTTGGCATCTGAGATATCCAAGCTTTTACTGAAAACAGATTTACTACAGTAAGAGAGAGTAAAGTTAGAGTAAATTTACAAAAGTAGTCATGGAGTTGAGCCAAAGCATCTACACAGGGAAAGGACACGGGGCTGATGAAATGGATCACAATGGACATGGGAAAAAAATGTAAAGAATTTGTAATAAAATGTGTCAAAGATACAGAAAAATGAAAGGTACATTAACAATCCCATTGTTCCCCTTAAAACCAATTTGAGAAGTCAAAATTCCCCATATGGCACATTCAGCATGCTGCTCGAATAGCTGAGAATCGGATTTTCAGAGAATAATAAAAACTCCTTTTTCAAAGAATTAAGCTGAGCTCATTGATCTTATTTCTTTTACTCTTCATGTGCAATTTAAAATGCATTTCAAAGCTAGTATGCAGCTTCTGTTAACTGTGAACTTCATTTTGCCAATCCAAAGTTTATTTATTTTTTAACATACATTATTGTCTTCAATTTTCCCTTTCAAGGCCCCACAAAATGTGACATCCTTTCAGCCATTTTTACTGTGGCACTCACTGCTCCGATTGTAGAGTTTCATAAATAATAGAGGAGGAAGAGATGCACTGCTGTACCTCTGTCCGTGTTGTGCCATGTCGATGGCACGTCTCACAGGAACAGGAGATCCACCCTCTGTCATGCTCAGCACCTCCATAGACTTGCGCTCTGGCCTCCTCTTGTTGTGCCTTGTCAAGAGTGGAGAGTCCACTCGCTTCCTGGGAGGATCTGAAGAGACCAGCATATGATAAATTCAATGATCCCTGACACATGAAAACAGCCCATTATGCCTGTGGAGTTCATAATGGGAAAAATCGAACAGTGAATATTTTCATTATGTCTCTCAGCCCTCCAAAGCATGTCAATCCAAGTAACATATTTTTTTGAAGAAATTAATACTTTTATTCAACAAGGATTAATTAAATTGATCAAAAATGACAGTAAAGACATTTATAATGTTACAAAAGATTTCAGTTTCAAATGAATGCTGTTCTTTTGAACTTTCTATTCATCAAAAAATCCTGGAAAAATAATAAATCACGGTTTCCACAAAAAAATATTAAGCAGGACAAGTATTTTCAACATGAACAATTAGTAATGTTTCTTGAGCACTGAACCATGATTTCTGAGCAATCATGTGATGATGAAGATTAAAGGGTAATGGCTGCTGAAAATTTAGCTTTGCCATTACAGGAAAAGTGTCACTTTGAAATATATTTAAAGAGAAAACAGGCATGTTAAATTGTAATATTATTTCACAATATTACTATTATTATTTTTACTGTATTTTGATAAAATAAATGCAGCATCACAGACTTTTATCAAAAACATTAAAAAATCTTACTGAACCCAAACCTTATTGTAAATTAAAATTGGCCCCGCTGACTTCAATAAATGTCCCTGGTATTTATTGCGTATGATACATCAGTAAACACATTGTTCTATAGAAATTGTTCTTTCATCAAAATGCTGTTTTCTGGCTTTTAAACAACCTTTTGTGTCTACTGGTGTATCCACGGCTGTGTGGGTGAGGAAATTATGTCACATCACAAAGCTGCTGTGAATGCCATTTTATGTTGTCATTAAGAAAGAAATATAAATGAACAAATCAAATACATAACAAATAAACTGACTGAACTGTTCGTACCAATCTCATTTCTGGGTGGTAGATTCTGATCCTCGTGGCTAGGATATCTCTCTTTACGGTCCAGCAGGAGGAAGTAGATCATCTTTTCCTGGTTATCACTGGAGGTTGAGAGGGCACGAAGAAACAAAAAGCATGTGTGGTCAAGACAGGTGTCTGATATACAGTACAATCTCCAGAATACAATCCTCAGCTCAGGCTAATTAACTTCATTAGTTAAAGAGCAGTGTAGCATGCACCTCATTCCCTGAGAGCTAAAAGACATCCTGCAGAGATCACAGGATATCTCTCATTTCATTAATGATGCACAAAGACATAAAACATCCGACAAGAGTCTGGGCGAGTTCAAAAAGTCTTCAAATTCTCCCAGCGAGAGACCTTGTGTTGATTTTTTCTGCCCTGGACCACACAGCGGGAAGTAAATATGACCGGTCTTTGTTGCAGGCACCATCTGAATTGTTTAAATGCTGGGCAAGAGAAGAGACAGAGGCCGCAATATTTTAGGAGGGAACACCCAGGCCATCTATCAGTGGGGCTAACGAAGTTGATCGCACACAGTGAAGCGTGCAGGCGGTAATTGTGCAAGTACAGGAGATGACAGATGAACGGGAGTGAATGGGCTTCTCTAATAGCCCGCAGTCAAGATTCTGTACTGCGTGTTTACTAAACTCTAAGAAACAAGGATGTAAAATAATACTACACTCACACATATGGTCTCCAAAAGCAAAAGCACTCAGTCTTGTCTAATCATGGGCAATAAAACTTTGGTATCACGGGAAGCAACCTTCCCGAGGTGAGCGTCTCTTTCTTAGTTACTCACTCGTCTGACAGCAGGTCTTTCATCAGTTTGTTCTTGTCTCGGAAGCAGCCGAGCGAGTACATGCTTTCAAGCACATCTGGGTCGATGTCTTCAGTAGAGGGTAGTGTGCGGATCGCCACTTTCCGTGGCACCGGTTGTTCTGGTTCTGGCTCATTCTTCCCTCCACTGAATAGAAGATCATAACAAGAGCATGTGAAATAATCGAGTGTTCTTGTTTATTTTTCATTAATTGAGCACACATGGTAATCGCCTCCGGCGTGTTCTAGGATCCTTGCTGGTGGTATAAGTCACAAACAGGCCCACATGCAAAGCTCTGGAGATTTACAATGACCATCATTCTACAAATGAACCACCTCCCTGTGTGTTTGTTTATTCAACATTTTGGTAAATTAGATTACAGTTTTCTTCTACCAATAAGAGTGTAGTGGTCTCTCAGTTCAAATGAACACATTATTTAATATATTTTCATATTTAAATCCATTCAGAATATTTCAGTATTTCAATATATCTGTAGAGGTACTATAAACAAAATGGACCCAGCAGTGTTATCATCATATATGGAAAACTAAAATTAAAACTTACCAGGTAAAACCGAAATTAAAAATACATTTTCCAGACTCTAAAAACTAATTATAATAAAATAAAAAGTTGTATTTTTTGATGCACAGTATATTATAAAACTTAAACCTTTGCAACCTCCGCATTAAAAACCCTGAAAGTGCCTAGATAACAATAACACAAGACTTACATGGATTAAGTTAATTACACCAGTTGTTAGACTAGAAAAACACTGCGAGTTAAAAATAAACTATATCATGGAAAATACCAAATTACAAAAAGAAAAAAAAACATAATTAAACATATATATTATATATATATATATATATATATATATAATATATATATATAATATAATATATAATAACCCTGGGGCCAAGTCACAAATCATAAGTAATACAAAATGTTGGATACCGGAGAAATGCATGTTGAAAAATTATGCAGTGCAAGATAAAAACAAGGCACTGCTTATGGGGAACATTGAGTGAAGCCTGCTGGGATTCTGCTAGAATTTAAGCCTATTCTCCAAACACACACACACACATTGCTTTTGTACTGTATGTTCTCAGTTATTGCAGTGAGGACTGATCAGACACATAGACTTACAGGACACATATACAGTATATACATGGATAGACGCAAACACACAAACAGATACTGAATATGACAAAAAACTAAAAGTGAAGTTTATACTCACATGTACCATGTGTGCTTCTGTATCTGTTCTAACTGTAAAGAGAGGAAAACACATGAGCCAATCCATTATCTAACCATTACCAGAGCCAAACAAAGACAGCAGAGCATGACAATAAAAGCAATGAATCCATCTCTAAACGTCAGGTAGTTTCCTGCTGGCCGTCTCTAATATCTCTACTCTCTCTCTCTGTCTCTCTCTCGTGTCGCATCCTCTGATCTCCCCGGGTTTAAAGTGTGGAAGCTACAAAGACATGTACATTTCGGCAGCCAGCTAATTAAAGCTGTGGCCCACAAAACAAGAACAACAGCCTTAACAGCTGCAGCCCATCAGAGCGAATGGTTTTTGTGCCTGTTCATGTAATACCAACAGAAAAATCTTTAAGATGAACTGAAATTAGTCTCTATAGTTGTTAGCAACAGATGTGTGTCTGGTGTGCGTCTTTTCAGGAGCTATAAACATTCAGCACTTGACCTGATCAAGAAACTGTGAGGAATGACACACTGAACTGGAATGTTCAAACAAAATACTTGCTTGCGGCTGAGAGTAAAAATTATTTTACTTTATGGCTCTGAATAGGCTGAGGAGAAAATTCACTGTATAGTTACAGCACTTTTGCACACAGTATTTCTTTTTTTGTGCATTTTGTCAGGTTTCTGGTGTGTCTGCCAGCTCAGAAAAGCTGAAAAGAAAACATGCAGCCAGTTTGTTATGGGCTGTCTGAGTCTGAAGCGTTGTCATGTCAAGCTGTTTCAATTTGCATCCATTTTCTACGTAGATAGCTAGCTTTTTGAATAAGAACACCTCCGAGCCATATACGGAGCCCAAGGCAGCAATTCATGTGTCTGGTGTCGACATTTTATTACTTTTTATTACTCATTAGCCTACATTTTTTACTTTTTAAAGTCAAAAATATTTAGAACCACTGATTTAAAAGAGATGTTTGCATCTTCTATCGATGATGCCAGCAGTAATTAAAGGGGTCACATGATGTTGCTAAAAAGAACATTATTGTGTGTATGGTGTATGGAAAAAAATGTGTTTATGCGGTTTAAGGTTTAAAAAAACACATTATTTTCCACATACTGTACATTCTGAAACGCGTCGATTTTTACAAAGCTCATCGGTCTGAAAAGTGAGGTGTGCTGTGATTGGCCAGCTACCCAGTGCGTTGTGATTGGCTGAATACCTCAAGCGTGTGATGGAAATGTTACGCCCCTTACCATACTGTGATGCCCTGTCTGGCCGGAGCAACGAGACAAAAACATTCAAACCCATTATAAACGAGGCATTGGTTGCATCGAATGGGGACATAATTATGGATTATAATGACTTATACTGTCTTTTTCTGCGTTGCATTGCACCATGTAAACATAAAACCATGTCTGCAATTGTGATCAGAGAAATGACAAACAACAAGCGCTATTCTACACTGCTCAAAACTCGTGTTTGATTCGTCAGTGGCAAATCCTTTAAATATGGAAAACGTACTTACAGTCTTTGAGTCAGAACAGCGGCATTGTAGTCTACGCTCCCAGGATCAGGAAACAGTCCTCCATAACATGTGCTGCACACATCTGGATATTTGGTTTTGAATTGTTCTGGAACAGTGTTGTAAATACAACTTAACCACTGATTTCTAGTCATGTCCTCTTTTGGAAGGCCAAACAAAGTAGTTTCGCTTTCACAATGAAACACAGCGTCACACACGGTGGGCTTGCGGAGCGCGGCTGAGGGCTAGATGAGAGCGGAGGCGGCGGGCTAGAGTGAGGACCGGCGGTGGGCGGATGAACGGAATGGCCGCGGATCGCCGATTTCGCAGCTTCCGGCGGGCTTGCGGCAACCACATGTGACGAACCAAGGCTGGACTCCGCTTCGTCCACGGTAAAATCCGATCCAGCGATCCACAGCGCGAAGCTAATGTATTTCCTCAGAGACCAGCACGGATCAGCACTAGGCATGACGAAGCGGATATCATCCTCTTTTGGAAGGCCAAACAAAGTAGTTTCGCTTTCACAACGAAACACAGCGTCTTCACGACATGGCGGCAGCAACAATACTACAGCGAGAATGAAAGTTACGCCTTCTTTCTTTGCGTGAACATTTGGGCGCCGTTATGCAAATCTTCCCACATCGTGCGTAGACATGTGGGGGTGTGTTAGAAAGAGCCATTTTATGTAGGCGTGCTTGACTCTTAAATTTTATAAGGAATATCTCTTTGGATTCGAGACTTTAATCTTTGCAACTTTACAGATCTTCTTTATGCACCAAGAGCTTGTAACACTTCAAAGAGAAAGGAAAAATTGAAATCGCATCATATAACCCCTTTAATCAAATGATGATGAAATGATTGCGATCAGCAATATAGCTGCAATATCTGCAGTTATACATAAATTGTGCTGTGCAAACTGTATTTAGCACAGATTTGGGTCTTTAAATTCCTTTAGAGAATCAGGTGCTACAACAAAACAGACAGTATTATAATATTCTATGTGATCTCCCCCTGAATGTGTGCTGACGTGACAGTGTTCAAGAAACAATGATGATACATTGTCTAGATCAGTGTTTCCCAACCTTTTTTCTGCCGCAGCACAGTGGTTGGGAAATACTGATCCAGATGTCTGTAAAACTGTAGTACTTTTTGTACTCTGCAATACTCTATTGGGTTGTTTTAACTAGATCTATAAGATAATATTTCAAACTGGCAATAAGATAGTATCAACTTCCTTCCCACTCTGGAATTATACAAAAGATCTCTTTTATATAACTGACTAACCGCACAGGAAATGGGCTATGTTTGGATCCTTCCTAGGAGAGCGCTATTGTTTTCAATCACTGAGATATGTGGGCAGTGAAGACAGTGATCTGTTTTCTCTGGAAAGCAAAAAAGGAAACTGGAGCATTTCAAAGGGTTGGTATTAGGACAAGCTTATAAACCTTTCATCACTCCAGCATGTTATAGGAAAAAGGGGCACTGCCCCGAAGCAGAACAATGAAAATAGTAGCTGAGGGAGAAGAGCAGAGAGACGAGGAGACCATGAAAGAGAGAAAGAAAGAGACAGACAGAAGCGTAGACACGCAAGCATTTTGAAGCTGATGTGTGTGATCCGGACAGACAGGGTGGTTGGATTAGTTCTGCTCTGTGTTGACCTGGAGTGACAGCTCAAAAGCAGAGGAGCTCTCAGACCCATAACACTAATTTAATAGAAATCAGCTTAATATACTGTAGATGTCTGTGGAACTGAGCGGCCAACCAGCTTCTGTAGACAGTGTAGTGCACATGTAATGCTGTCACCACCTATGATTCCTTAGGCCACATGAGCCATTTAAGAGATAATTCATCCTTCTTATTCAGGTTTTACAAGATTTGAATGATGTTAGTATAAGATAAAACTGTAAATCTGAGCGCGATGACGCTGGACCCTGACCGTGAATCGTTTGGTGGCGTCCACCTCGATCATCCCCCTCAGTAGGTTCTGGCAGTCTGGAGGAATGAAATGGGGCATGTGAAAGACCCCAAGCTTCACTTTCTCCAGCAAGTTCCTCAGGTTATCGTCGTCAAATGGCAAAGCACCCTGATAGAGAGAAATATTACATGTTAGAATTGTAATCAATCATATATACTGTGTGGGACAAAATCCCCCCAATATTCAGAATAATGTCAACCAATATGTATATTTCAATGGCTAAAGTCGATAAGATTTTTAAAATCTTTTATGCTCACCAGGGCTGCTTTTACATGTATTTTTATGCAGTAAAACCAGAAATAGTGTGAAATGTTATTACCATTCAAAAGAACCGTTTTCCAATATATTTCCAAATGTAATTTATTCCTGTGATGGCAAAGCTGAATTTTCATTAGCCATTACATTCAGCATCACATGATCCTTCAGAAATCATTCTAATATGATGCTTTGGTGCTCAAGAAACTTTTCTTATAGTTGAAAACAATTGTGCTACTTAATATTTTTATGCTACTGGGATTTTCTTTTCAGGATTGTTTGATGAATTAAAAGAGCAGGAATTATTTGATATATAATATACATTTTTGAAACAGTGTAAAAGTCATCACTCACTTTTAATCAATTAAATGCATCCTTGCTGAATAAAAGTATTAATTCCTTGAAAAATTATATTATCACATTTAAAAAAAAGTGTAATCATGTTTTCCCTTGAGATTTGGAATTACAGAGGGGCATGGATCTGTATATAAACAAATAATGGCAGAATTGAAGGAAGAGGAGTGATAAATGCGTTGATAAAAATAAAACACCCCCACCATATTTTAGAGAGCTTTATGAAGGATTTCTACACAGGAAGTAGGATGCAAAATAAATCAAGAAAAGGCTGGCATATAGAGATGATTGTGCTTTGATAATTAGCTTTGTTTTGTGCCAGATACACTTCATAATTTTCACATCAGAGAGACCCATCAGGGCCCCTGCCACTACTGAGATGTCAGAGCTTGATAAATGACAGAAAATGCAAAAGCATGACTGACGACAGGGCCACGTAATAGATTATATAATCTAGCAAAAACTAGCAAAGTAGAGAGATGATAAATATAAAAGGATGCAGATCGCATCTCTAATGAAAGGTCTTCGAGCATTGAAAGATCAAAGAGCAGGTTCCTGGTTGCTAAAGTTGATCAGCAGCTTGGTGTGACCATACATGTCCACTGGTGCGGAGCTGAGTGGGCATTTTCAGTTTGTTCTCTGCTGGAGCTAAGCAGCAAGGCTGCATGGGGGATTGTGGGATTGACAACCGAGCCGAGTAAGCAGTGAGAATGTCAAAAAGTTAAGAAATGTTTAACTTTATGCAAATGAGAGAAAAAAAAGCAGGATGGCAACCAATCACTGTGAGGTGAAGACAGTGGCACCTGTCATAAGCAGTTCAAAATCTGCTGCTTCTTTTTGGTGGATTCAGAACATATACTTACACATTATTGTATTTAATTCAGAAATGAAAGGGTTTTTTATGCTTTCATTTTGGCTAGGTTAGCAAAAGTGTATTAAATTGATAATGTGTGTAAACTTTGGCAATTCAGAAACAAATGTATTTATTGTACAATGTAATGCATGTTGTAACCAATGTAAACTATTTATTTATTTATTTATTTGATCAAAAGTACACAAATGTTTTTGAGCACCAAATCAGCATGTTAGAATGATTATGTGACACTGAAGACTGGAGTAATGGCTGTTGAAAATTCAGCTTTGCCAACACAGGAATAAATTACAAACAGGAATACATTTTCAAATGTATAAAAATAGAAAACCAGTATTTTAAATTGTAATATTTCACAATATTGCTGCTTTTGTTGTATTTTTGATCAAATAAATGCAGCATTGGTGAGCATAAGAGACCTCATCAAAACTCCAGCCTACCACAAACTGAGATTTGTAAATGTCTGTTAAGAACATGCCACAATTTTTGTTTAATTCCCTCCTCCAAGAACTTGAAGTCTTTTGCAGTCTAAGGAAGAGTAAGAAGATGAAAGTGGATTCATAAAATGCTCAGCATGATGAATTAAAATAGCTGATCTCACTCATGTCTGATTATAAAGATGATTCACAAGTGAGAAACCTTTGGTATTGTCAATCTTTTGAGCTCTGACTACAGAGCCGGTATAACACCTTGATTCTCTTAAAGCCCAACTCTTGCTTAGCTTAGCACTGAAATATCCTTGGATTCTCCCACATCCTTTGAAAGACCTTCATTCAAACACAGGGGATTTCTTTTTTTCCAATGCATGCTGCTGAGAGAAATTTGTCATAAGGGCAGAGGGCCATTACAGCAGAATTATATGACACAGAATGAAGTTTCTGCCATGAAAAGCATTCACTCACCACCAAAAGTGCAAAGAGAATGACTCCACAGCTCCATACATCAGCTTTCCTGCCATCATATTTCTCCCCCTACCAGAGAGAGAAGTTAGAAGTGGAAAGAAAGCGATTCAGAGGAAGTCCCATCATGAGAGATGCCACTGAGAGCACATACTTACCCTTATAACCTCTGGGCAGGCATAGTGAGGGGATCTGAAAGAAAACAGGACAATATGTCATCATCATCCTCACCCAACCTTGGCAAAAACACCCATTAGAGAGGAAACATGCAGGACACTAATTCAGTAATAACTCCTTGTGTTTGCATGAGGATCTTCACACCATCTTTTCTGACAAACAGCTCTATGTCTAACCACCCTATACATGCTGTTGTCAAATGTTCCAATAATACAACATTAAATTGTAATGACTTTCTCCTGGGAATGTGTAAAACAGCTCTGTAATCATCTGAATTGTGTAATGTATTTTAACGGCATGGCACATATTCAGAAGCAGTTCACTATTTTTCAACACCAATTTTCTATAAATGCCTGTTTCATTGCAGGTGTCATATACCATTATGTTGATTGAGTGTGTATTGATAAAACATTAATTTAATGGTTTACTTTCTCTGCTTTAAAAACATAACTACTGCTCACAGTAGAGAAAGCTATTATTGTTGTTTTCCAACACCAAATTGCAAGGTTTTTATACTAAATTAAGTCGTTAATGCAACATGCTCTCACTCAATAATTTCAGTGCTTCTGTGCCCATTTTATACATAGCTGGTGCCTCAATCATTCTGGGTGGAAAGACATATAAGCTAAAAAATAATGTGATGAAACAAAGTAATATTGTTTCTGTGAATACGTCTGAGTACGCATACACACATTTGCTTTGCACATTAATTTCTCGACTGCAATATTATAAAAAAAATGGTAACAATTAACATTACATATCACGAAATAACAATGAACAACATTTTTACAGAATTTATTAATCTAGGTCAATGTTAATTTATAAATATATTATTTTTCGTAGTTAAATCATATTCATTCATAATATGTAATCTAAAGTTGTCTTTACGCAGCCAAGTTAGGGCTGCTCGATGCCTACTCAAAATTCAGAGTAAAGACATAATGCCACATAAAAGCCAGACTGAATTATGCCTGCTTTGACCCACCTCAGCTTCTATTATCAAAGTATACAGCTGTAATTGCTTTTGTAAATACATTTATGCCAATTCTTAGTAAAGACACTTAAATGGCACTTCTGAAGCGCATTTGTGCCATCATTGCAGTGTAAATTTGGCATAATTTATACAACTTTAAATGCTAAAAATGTATTACTAAATTTATAAATGAATATTAACCTAGATTTATAAATTCTGCTAAAATAATAATAATTGCTTATTGTTAGTTTATTGTTAGTTCATGATACCTAATGTATTAAGTAACATGAATTGAAATGCATTGCAAAGTGTTACCAAAAAACCTACTCCATATTTAGCAACATGTTAAAATTTTAAAAATGTTAACAAGTTGAACCTTATTGTGAAGTGTTACCATTTTTTATAATACTGCAGTCGAATTTCTGTATGTGTACCCTTTAAAAACCAGTCTCCTATGACAGGGCATTTAGTTAATTGATATGACCTTACAAATGCTACTCCCTAGCAATGAAAATGTTTATAAGATCATACTGAGAAATTCACGTGTGCACTACAAACAGATACAGTACTCTCCACCTCATAATCATGCAAACTAAACCACAATCACTGAAATAAGAATTTCTGCAGAAGCCTGATTTCTGCATGCGCATCATGGATATCCCCTATGATAGGAACATGAGGCAGGATTGATATGGCAAATCAGGGAAGCCACAGGAGGCGATTAAGCTGTTGTGAAAAGACCCTGATGGAGAGGAGTTACTAATCTAGTCCAAGATGTGGTTCATGATTTTTTGAAGATATTTTCTGTTATTTCTCAAGCACTGTTGTTCTGACTTAGGGGCAAACTGGTTAAAGAGTCAAAAACAGTGAAATAAAACTCTTTTTCTTTTGACATTAGCATGGTTTTCACTCTAAGCTAATCTGACTTTGTGCTAGTTAGCTAGTGCTGGTTATGCCTCAGAGAACAAAAGTGGCAAAGAAAGGTTTCTTTGATGTTATTATCAAACTTGCAAGCTTAGGGGACCCAGAGTAATGGTCCAAATAGGACCTGTGGTACTAGGGAATTTTGCACTGTATTGGGGGATCTAGTTTCACTTGAATGAAGGTTCTGGAGGGGGATCTAATTAAATTGACTGGATTTCCAGGCAGCCTTGGACATTTTTATGTAACCACCCCTTCACTCAAAATTACCACTGGGTTGCAAACATGGCAGAGACTTTTCAGAACTAAAGCTATTTCAAAATTAGGTCAGTCCATCTGCTAAGCAAGGAATGAGCCTCAGATACAAATGAATGAATGTCTGGAACATAGATATGACTGGGAGGCTCCGTGTTGGTCTTCCTGCCATGCTGTGTTCACACGTAAGGGGTCTGCCCCTTTCAAATTCAACTGGAGTCCATTAACCGTGGTAAACAAAATACATTTGTGTCAAGCGGACAGCATACGAGAAGGCTAAAGATGAATGTGTTTAATTAAAAACTGTCGTATCTGTCTAGAGATGGGAAAGTCACAATCAATAATTACAACATGCCTTCTTTGAAGGAAACCATCAAAGCCATGGCACAATTTTAGTGATGGCTAATAGGAGCAGAAATACACAGACTGAAGTCAAAGCTATGGTCTGGTCACTCGGGGCGGATTTTCAAGTCTTGATTAATCCCCATCTAAGATAATATGCTCTGCTCTGTGGCACCTAGCCCTCTCGTTTTCATTGATAATGGGGCCTCTAATGGCATGCATTACACATTCAAAGGGACTATGAAAGCCTGAGTGAGGTCAGGCCATCATCTTCATAATTTTCACTAATAGTAGCAGTTCAGGAAGTACTTTAGTGGCAGCAGGCCCAGCCGAGTGTCTCAATGCAAGACTTAGTCCTTCAGATATAGCTATCAGTTGTTAATATGGAGCCATTTCTCCAGCTCTTTTCATAATGAAGCATGCAAATAAACCAAGAGGTGCATTTGTGTGTTAAACTATTAATGGGAGTGATTTTGCTAGTTTTCAACTCATGCATTATCCAGATGTCTTAATATCATCTCAAGATGATGCTATTCTTCTCAATGGCCATTTAATGTGAAGGGATTGTCTATGCAAGTCAAACCTTATGCTTTGATTGGTATTTTGATCTGAACAGAATCAAACAATTGCATGAGCATGTACTGTTTTTAGCCAAATGAAGCAAAATTGTACCCGATTATGAAATTCTTGTTTTGCGAGAAACTTTCCAGTGTACTGGTAATTGTTGCACGAAAACAGAGTATGACTCACCCACAGCTGGTTTCTAAGAGACTCTCTCCAACCTGTAGAGAAGCCATTCCAAAGTCTGCTATCCTGATGTTATTCTTCTCATCCAGCAGCAGGTTCTCTGGCTTCAGGTCTCTGTGGCTACAAAACAAAATGCTTAAGTTATAAACCTCTCCACATTAGCAGCTTTCTTAAGTGTCTCTTAGTCTATGGTATAAGGGTCAATGGCATGTTATGTATTTTTCTTTAATTTAATTTATTTAATGCATTATAATGTATTTATAATACACTGAAATTGCAATTCATTCAAATAATGACTTGAATACACCTCTATGAGGAACATGTTTTTAATTAATTAATCTATATATTTATTTATTTTATTTTTGGCATAAAGTCAAAAGTGTCAGGGTATCATAATATCACAAATGTATCACAGATGTCCTGATATCATAATGAAGAAAATACAATCCTTAAAAATAAGTTGCCCTGCAGTAAGTTTCATTATTAATTCTCAGAAAATAAATACTTTTAACCAAAGTGATTCGCTGCTTATTAATATAAAAAATTATATTTGAAAAACTAAACTACGGTTGACGTGTAAACCTCCAGTGAGCAAATGGATCTATAAAGATGTTTGTGGGTTTTTTTTATTAAATGATCCAGCTCAACCAAATTTATTATTGCTTATTTAAGCTGCCAGTATCAGACTTAGCCCCAAATCTCTTGATCAGACATCATGGGAAACATCTTTATACTCTCTACCATTGTGAATGAAATCCTCTGATCTGAAGATAAAAATGCAGAGCTTTCTTTGTCAGTGTCAAGGAGCGAAGCCTCTTTCATCCTGAGCGGGCAAGTGATCGAGGAACACAAGACCATTTTCGGCCCAAGAGATCAAAAAGCAGCTTGTACATCTCAAGTATCTTTCAAAAGACAGCTGATCGTGACCTGTGAGCCAATGTGCATTTACTGAAGCTCATCATTTGGGATGATTTGGCAACAACAACTGTCCAATAATTGTTGGTGGGATAGAAACGTGACTTGAACCAGAAATACTGTCCTCCTCCTCCTTTTGCCGCAATAACTACAACTGCACCAAAGCAACCCTAACCGTTCTGAGAACTCATCAACCATCTGCAACCTTAGTGAACAACATCAGAAATGAAAACATCTGCCAGGCACCTAATTACTTGATCACAAGATAGGAAGACAGTCAGAGAGGGATCTTATTATCAATGCATTGTAGTCAACTCTCAAGTAGTACTATGTCGTCACAATCAATACATTATTAGCAGTAAGCATAGCTTTTAAAATGCACACATTTGCATCTAAAAAAAGGCTCTGTACAGTATGTTGGAGATGATGCAAAATAATAATAATAATAATAAAACAAAAAATGTGACTGCTGGAGGCACCAGCTATAAAAGACCTGGTGTCTATTCACAGCAATAACTAAGTTATTGCAAAGGTTAAACACATACCAGCAATAAAGTCCTTTACTACGATTGATTCATCTTTTCCATACCAAGGCAACCAAGCAGAAGGAGGAGCTCTCGGTAATGGAAAGATAGCATGCGGGTCCCGGTCAATACTAGTGTGTGTTTACTGAGATGCTCTTCTGATTAGCTGCCAGCAAGAGACTGAATGAGTGAAGCAGGACCGACTGCATGATCTCTGGGTATCAGGGACTGCAAGTATTGCCAGACAAAATCATAAACGTCCTTTCAAAAATAAACTCCTTGGCTTGTTTTAAACACAGTAACCTGGTGCTATACAAATCAAGCCTGCAAATATTCTATAAAAACATGAAGTACTCCTACCTATAAAAGCACCTAACCCCCAACTCTAAAGACATTTTGCTGCTCCTTCTCTCATTATAATGCCTGAAGTGCAAGGAAGTCTCATTATGTGATGTCTAATTATGAACGCTCAGGATGAAAAGGCATCAAAATGAAAGTGAACAGCTTCAGAAAGAAGATGCTTTGTTCTATTATGCAAATTAGATGCCAAAACATACCAGCCACCAACTCTGTTCTGACCTTATGGTTTGAGAGATCAATATAGATAAAACACAAGGAGTGGGCATTGATTTGATTTTTGCACAATGGCGCCGACGCTGATGGCTGCCTCCGTGGCGTGCTCTGCAGTTGTTTTTATGTTTTTGTTAGTTTGTCCTGTCTTTAGTTATATCCCTGCAATCAGTTTCACCAGAGACGAATTGCTGGACATTCGGAAGTACACACCACCCGATATTTCACCGGTTTTCGACTATTCGGATGTTTTGCAGGACATTGTTGTCGGGGGAGCTGTGGTGCTGATCAAACGCTTCAGGACGCGCCGACGGGGGAAGCGAGGCGGCGCGCTCGTGAAGCTCAGACAGCACGGATTCAGAACGCCGTTGCCTAGTATCCATCTGGCGAACCTCCGCTCTTTACCCAACAAAACGGACAAACTCCTTCTGCTCTCCCGGACAAATAAGGATTTTTCAAACTCTGCTGCTCTGTGTTTCACGGAAACCTGGCTGAAAGACGCCATTCCGGACAGCGCGTTGAGTCTGCCGGGTTTTCATCTGTTCAGAGCGGACCGCGACGCAGAATCAACAGGGAAATCACGCGGTGGCGGGACATGCTTTTACATCAATGAGAGGTGGTGTACAGATGTAACTGTGTTAAAGAAGATTTGCTGTTCAGATCTAGAAGTGCTCTTCATTAACTGTAAGCCTTCTACTCACTGCGGGAATTTTGCTTGTCCACTCTCGTAAGTGTTTACATTCCTCCACAAGCACACGTGAGCACCGCTTTACAGAAACTCGCTGATCTGATCACAGACACAGAACAACAACACCCGGACTCTGTTTTAATCATTCTCGGGGACTTTAATAAAGCCAATCTCTCACGTGAACTGCCAAAATACAGACAGCACATCACATGTCCCACCAGAGACAGTAATATATTGGATCACTGTTACACCACAATAAAGAATGCATATCACTCTGTCCCACGGGCAGCTTTGGGGCTCTCTGATCACTGCTTGGTTCATCTTATACCGACCTACAGGCCGAAACTGAAATCAGCTAAACCTGTATTAAGACTGTAAAAAGATGGACTAATGAAGCAGAGCAGGATTTACAAGCTTGTTTTGACCTCACTGATTGGAGCGTTTTTGAATCTGCTGCCACCGATCTGGACGAGCTCACAGAGACTGTAACATCTTATATCAGTTTCTGTGAAGACATGTGCATTCCTACCAGGACTCATTTAACTTACAACAATGACAAACCATGGTTCACTGCAAAACTCAGCTCCGTCAGGCCAGAGAAGATGCTCACAGGAAGGGGGATAGTGTATTGTATAAACAGGCTAAATACACATTGGAAAAGGAGATCAGAGTGGCAAAGATGAATTATTCTGGAAAAATAAGGACTCGGTTCACTTCCAGCGGCTCGGTATCAGTGTGGAAAAGTCTAAAAGAAATCACCAACTACAAGACACAATCCCCCAGCACTGAGGCAAATTAACAACTTGCTGAAGACCTGAATGAGTTTTACTGCAGGTTTGAAAAGACACCCCACACACGCCCTGAACACCTCTCCACTCAACCATTCACACCTCCAGCAACCCCTCTCTCCCCCACACCTGCAATTTAGATCAGCGAAGAAGAGGTGCGCCAGGGCTTCCGGAAGCAGAAAAGGAGAAAAGCACCAGGCCCAGAATGTGTTACACCAGCCTGTCTGAAATCATGTGCTGACCAGCTGGCCCCCATCTTCACACAGATCTTCAACATATCACTGGAGCTGTGCGAAGTCCCTTTATGCTTCAAATGCTCCACCATCATCCCGTCCCAAAGAAACCCAAAATTACAGGATTTAATGACTACAGGCCTGTGGCTCTAACTTCTGTGGTCATGAAGTCTTTTGAAAAATTGGTGCTGGCCCAACTGAAGGACATCACTGGACCCTTGCTGGGTCCTCTTCAGTTTGCCTACAGAGCAAACAGGTCTGTGGCCGATGCAGTAAACATGGGACTGCTTATGTTCTGCAACATCTAGACAGACAAGGGACTTATGTGAGAATCCTGTTTGTGAACTTTAGCTCCGCTTTCAACACCATCATCCCAACACTCCTCCAGACCAAACTAACTCAGTTCTCCGTGCCCACCTCCGTCTGTCAGTGGATCACAAGCTTCCTGACAGACGGGCAGCAGCTAGTGAGGCTGGGTAAATACACATCCAGCACCCGTACGATTAGCACTGGAGCTCCTCAGGGTTGTGTCCTCTCCCCACTGCTCTTCTCCCTATACACCAACGACTGCACATCTAAAGACCCTCTGTCAAGCTCCTGAAGTTTGCAAACGAAACCACACGGCCTCATTCAGGATGGTGACGAGTCCGCTTACAGACAGGAGGTCAAAGAGCTGGCTGTCTGGTGCAGTCTCAACAACCGGGCGCTCAACACGCTAAAAACTGTGGAAATGACCATGGACTTCAGGAGAAACCTCCCTGCACTCACCCCACTCACCATCATGAACAGCACTATAACAACACAGGAGTCATTAAGGTTCCTGGGCACCACAATCTCTCAGGACATGAAGTGGGACACTCACATTGACTCCATTGTGAAAAAGGGCCAGCAGAGGTTGTACTTCCTTCGCCAAACTGAGGAAATTCAACCTGCCACAGAAGCTGCTTAAACAGTTCTACTCTGCCATTATTGAATCTGTCCTCTGCACATCAATAACTGTCTGGTTCAGCTCAGCTAACAAAACTGACCTCAGATAAGACTCAGAGGGTAGTCCGGACTGCTGAGCGAATCATTGGTACAACACTCCCTTCTCTTCAAGAACTGTACTCGTCCAGAGTGAGAAAAAGGGCTGGCAGAATCACTCTGGACCCCTCACATCCAGCACACTCCCTCTTTGAACTGTTGCCATCTGGTCGACGCTACAGAGCACTGAGCACCAGAACGACCAGACACAGGAACAGTTTCATCCCTCAGGCCATCCATCTCATGAACAATTGACAATAACTGTGGAACACACACTAATTATTAAACTCTCTTACACTTATTTATCTAACACACATACTCAGTCTTCATTTCAATTTGCACATAATATACCTTTACATACAACTGTCTATTGTTATATAACTGTACATACAATTGTCGATTTGTATATTTTTATTCCTTAGTTACTTGTTCTATTTTTCTATTTTTTATTATCTGTGTTTTTGTTCTGTCACTGTCATTCTGTTACACTGTGGAGCTTCTGTCATGAAAACAAATTCCTCGTATGTGTAAACATACCTGGCAATAAAAACTCATTCTCATTCTAAATGTATATGTTAATTTTTCAACAACCTTCCTCAAAACCCCCAGACACTGGGCTCTTCCCCCCTTATTAAAGTGCACATGGCATTTAATGGCACAGGGCATCAGTGGTTTGTGGAAACTGAAGTGTCCAGACAACCTTCCATTGTGCTCACATTAGTGCGCTTTCTCTCTGGTCCTCCATCATTACACTTTACGTAGGTATGGAGCTGTGTAAAATGGGTGGTCATTATCTTCCCTGACAAAGTAGAAGTTCATGGAACCACTAAACACAATCCCTTTTTGAGGAGAATACTAGTGTCCCCGCTGTGAGGTTGTTGTACATAACCACATAGTCCCTATATATAATTAGTATATAATACATACTATACATATATATTACTATATGGGCTGTCCACGTGTTGTAGCTATCAGACCGAGATTAAGACAAGCTAAGACATTTGGTCAAAGCCCCTGATTTGACGAGCACACTGAGGGTCCCAAACAATTCGCAACAGTGTCCCCAGCTAACATTGCATCCCAGAAATCAGACCCTTAGCCTCTCGTGAAGAGAGGCTACAGGCCTTAAAACCTAAACCCCCTGAGCACATACCAGCTTTCTTCAGTCACATTAACCAAAAGAACACATTGAACAAGTCCAAGAGATTGTCAAATTTTGGTGGTGCAAGTGACCACTGATCATATGGAATGCACAGAGAGATTACCCGATGCCTCTTCGACACGATAGTAACCCAGTCGCCACTACTGCCTCCTCGAAATTCACTTCCCCCACATTCACCTACAACGAACAGACAGACTAAATTCCTTCACCGACATTTTAATCGTGCGCATGGTCTTCAATACATTCACACACACGGCAACGGAAACTGCCTTTCATGCACCTAAATGACACTAAAAACAGCCTGGTTTTGACCCCCCACCCAAATCTAATAATTGCCTATGATCACTCCATATTATCATGTACCCAACATGTTTACCCATTCCATGTCCCTTAACGTGTATCATTTGTGTTACTAAAGGTAGTCGTTTTAATAACGACTTGAATAGCTTACGTTGGGTCTTATCATGCTTAGTGTAGGGTGTGACAGTTTTGAATTCATGCTGTCTAAACGTATGCTCGCAAGTCACCATACTTTGGTCAGTATCGTATCTCATATTCTGATCTACTACTAGAACTCACGCCCAAGCATCACTATACCTACCAGAGGCGCGAAACAAACGCAGATCATGTTGAGTGCTGAAGTTATAACACGTTGATTTATGAATGGGGATAGGCATTAACAACCCCCGGCACCACGACATCTAATTGGGCAAAAGCCATCCTCCCGTTTTGCGCTAGGTGAGGTGATTGGGTACACACCATACGCCTTTAAATACTATAACCACCTCCGTCACATATCAACCACTCTTCTTCTCTTCTTGCCGGCAATCTTCGTTGCAGAGCTTCGCTGCTTTGGTTACTCCATAGGACGTTCATTCCGTGCTTTTCTCACCCCTCTCTCCTTTGTGTCACCTTACGCTCCTCTTCTTACAGACATAGCTTGGTGACCAGATGCTTTACCCAAGTCAGGCCTTCTAGTTAACTCTGTGTGAGCGTTCGCTCGCGCGGCTTTAAACAGCGCAGCTCACTGCGCTAAACCATGAGTGAGAAACGCAACTGGTCGCGTCAAACTTTCATCTTATTTCGAGTCTTTAGCATTTTGGTTTTATTTCCTATGTGAGCAGATTTTCGTGGTGTTTGTGCGTGCGAGTTAAGTTTGAGGCCGACCCGCAATCTTTCTCCCGACTAAGAGTGCTGTCTCAAACTTCTGCCAGGCCACAAGCTCCGCGATCGCCAGTCCAACGCACCCAACCACGTGGGCATTCCCACGCAATGACCCTCCGCAATCAGCAAACCTCGTAAACCCGCTTGGTCAGCATTCTGGCAGGGTTGACACCCGCACAAAAGAAACGCTGCGTCTTGTATCCTCCCCGACAGCTAGGCTCGAAATGTGCGTGCATTTAATCTCAATTTTAATCCTCATTGAGTCTCAGTGCGAGGCGTTAATTAGTGAATTGTTGTTGTCAGATCTATGCAATGCCGCATATTCTGTTAAACTTGGAATTTTCACATTTTTCATTGCTCTTAACTAAGTATTTTCACTCACTTTCTCTTCTTTGCTGGACAAACAAAAAAAATAGACGAGGAGGAAAAAAAGAAGTACAACAAAAAGAAAAAAGTAGTAAAAAAAATAGGACAAAAAAAAGGTAAAAGAAAAAAAAAACAAAAAAAAAAAAAAAAAAAAAAAAAAAAAAAAAAAAAAAAAAAAAAAAAAAAAAAAAAAAAAAAAAAAAAAAGAGAAAAAAAAAAATAAGAGAAAAAAAAGAAAAAAAGAAAAAAACAACTGTGTGAGAAGGCGGTGTTAGATTAGTTTTATGTCTTAGATTTATATCAATAAATCTTATTTTATCTGAAAAGAGATAGGGGAAAATCTTGGGTTTTGGTCGCACAGTTCAATGTCTGTATACGTGCCATATCTGTGTATGGCTAATTATATGCGTTACTTCACTATATTTTGGATATAAAAGATTAATCCATTGCAGAACATGATGTAATACGGCTAGTTCAGACTGAATCTGCTGGCCGTCTCGAGGGATCACCGGAAAGTCAGTGATTCTAGTCCTAATCCTTATCTAGTAAGGGTTGGAGGTGTACACCCTTTACAAAAGCTTCTAATGATTCCCTTCGACCTAAATTATGACCTGTTCCCCTCATACAACGTTACGCTTAACGCATGCGTTCATTTACAATCCTTAATTCGTGAAATAGTTTAAATGCAATTAACGCAAAATACTGTTGCTTCTGTTTGTGATCAGATCATTTTAAGCCGCTAAACTCTGGAAAAGTTTTCAGTCCAATGATCCAGTAAGTGAATGCATTCAAACAATATGTCCAAAACAGCGCTAATATAAAGGAAAACAGGCTGATTACATCAGAGATTGCAGAAAGAACAGAGACTCGCGTTGCGTTTTCAATGAATTATTCATTCCAGTGTGATTCGCTTTTGACCCGAGCTCTGTCATATTCTGTGAGTTGTCTCTGAAGAGCCGTGAGCATTCATTTTGATGATGAAAGACTGCAATCAGGTAAGACGAGATGATTGTGGTGGCGTACAGTAGTCGTACAGAAAGCACACGTGAGTCAGTTATATTAATGCGTGCGTATAAGTGCTCTTGATTTCTGTACATTCATGTTGTTTCCACAAACATTCACGATAATGTTTTGATTTGTAATGTTTATGTTGCTGTGTTTAGTTATAATGAATGGATCCGTGTACTGTAGTAGAAATATGCAGTCAGCAGGCCATTGGTTTAGGTTTTTTTTTTGGCATCACCATGTGGTCCTGTTCAGTATCGCAACTCGACTTCTCTAAAATGTAAAAAAGCTAATTGCTGTTGCACTGCGTCCCCATACTTACAATTCTCACACACATATAACACATATCATCATATATATCAAATATATAGCTAGCGTACTGACTGTGTAATTGCGCGCATTTTATTGTTTTCTTTCATACTGTCGCTTATTATTGGCTCCTTACTACATTTGGTTCTTTTGGTCGTCCATTTTGGAGTTCTTTTTGAGTCCTTGTTTTGGAAAAGACATAATACACTTACCTGAGAAAGCTTGTACTAACAAACTACAGATTTTGGAGAATCACCCTTCCAATCTTTTGGTTTCAACATTTGCTCTGAATATAGCAAATGATGTCACTAGCAGCAGAACCACCTTGAAACAAGTTCATATGGTCATATGCTGTAATTTCACGGGTAGCTGATTAATGCTGTGTAGGATTCAGACCCGAAGCAGACAATCTAAGTTTTGGTCAAAACCGAGTTGAGGCACGAGTAGTCACAAAAATTCCACAGAGGCCCAGACAACAGGATGTCATAAATCAGACCGAGCATTAGCCAGTCTGAAGCAAGCCTAAACCACTCTTCACAGAACAGTTTTCAACATTAAAACAAAAGTGTCGTGTGTCGTGCTTATTGACATCCCAAGGAGATTGTTCAATTGTTGGGCCGCGTGTTATCAAGAATATTTCTAATGATGCAGACAGCGTGTCCGCCACAGTGGCACACATGATGACCTAGGCTGACACCACAAGCCTAATGAACTTACAGGATTGAACCTGGTCCCCGTCCACCTAAGACAAGAACAGCCTAAAATGCCTTACAGCAACCGTTTAACCTCACCAGGTCTTCACAGAACGTATCCCTCTTTTTTTTCTACCTGCACAGAATGACACGGAAACTGCCTTTCCATGCACCTAAATTACACTAAAAGGACCTGAGCAACTAATCATATATACATATATATAGGCGACCCATTCTCGCAGATTAGGCAGGCACCCAACCTACATGTGACTTATCAGGTCTTGATCATTTATTGTGTATGTATTTTTAATAACTATTGAATAGTTTAAGAATTGTTATTCATGTTTAGTATGTGTGTGTTTTAATCTTCATGCTTGAAACGTTTATTCCAAAATGCACGTTCGTTGTCAAATGTCTCATCAGTGTACACTAGTAATAATAAAATCAGTGTGTCCTCAATGTAAATCAGCTGACCTAGCAGGGACACGAACGGCGTATCATGAGAACTAGTGATGAGTGCACATTTGAGCATTGAGTTGGGGAGGCGGAAATACAAAACCCCCGATCACCGACGAACATCTAGTTGGTCAGAATGTGCTCCATTTCTGGGTGTAGTTTTAACACCTGGTTTAAAAAATCTAGAACAACATCATCAAATTTTGCTTTGTCATCTCGGCGGTCTGCAGGCTCGCTCCTTGTTGCCCTAATCAAGCCTATTGTTTTCTTTTTAAATCAGCTTTCATGCACTTTACAGTTAAATTTAGTGAGCGGGGCTCGGGCAGCACGCCATCTCCTCCAAAATCATGAGGAGAAACGCCACCTGGTCTCTTCAAACTTTACTTCTATTTCTATTTCTATTTCTTTATTTTATTTTATATTCCGTTGAGAGTTTCGTGTTTTGAGCTAAGTTTGCCTAACGCCGCATCTCCGAAGAGGGCCGTATAACTTCACGCTGGACAGACCAACAGTGCCCGCACGTCGTGCAAGCCAAACCCCGCCAATCACGGCTTCCCCCAGTACGGTAACCTACAGCCAATTCACCTACCCTCGGAAACCCCTTTTCAGCCACCACTACCAAGGAAGGGACCCCCACACGGACAATCAGCTACACCCCCGATTCTACTGCGAACAGCGTCGTTCGAATTTCATACATAAAGTTTGGAGACGCGGTCATGTGGAGTCTAGCGCTCATCGTCACGGCTCATTAGTGATTGTGTGGTTTGTTGCATTATGTCTATGACAGTGGGCACACAGGCCTTCTGCTGTCAGACTTGGGATTTTTCACATTTTCATTCTCCTTAAACTCATTTTATTGCCTCCATTCTACATCTTTCAGCAACTTGTGTGTAAATGCGTGTGTTTAATATTTGAGTTATATGTCTTCATTAGTATGGGCCATAAAGCCTTAGGTTAGAGGAAAAAGAATATCATTTGTTGTTTCTATGGCTCACAAGTTAAGGGTCGGCTCAACTGCCGATCTTGTTACATCGATAGTCTAATTAATATGTGTTCACTATTATTTGGATAATAGAATCCATTGCAAAGTGTGATGTCATTACAACGGCCTTCGTGCCCTTCGCGACTCGCACTGGCCGTCCCTCACTGAGTTCTTGCCGTACCTAACATGATTCCTCGCTCCCTAATTCCCTAACTCTTTAAAAATGCGTGAGTACTCTCACGTTAAAAGCTATACCCGATGATTTCCCTTAGTGCGAGCTAAATTAATACCTGTTCACCTTACACGTGATTACAAATGTATCTATTGCACACAGCCCTAAATATAGATAGCTAATTATATTGCTGTATATACTATTCATAATATAAATAATACACATATAGGTGTTTTGTGTGCGCTTGTTGTGTCGTGTATGTTGAATGGTGTTTCCGTCCGGTTGTTTCTTTAGACCACATCCGTCGCGTACCACCGCAGCTCTTTCTCATTCTTCTCGTTAGTTCCCACCTGAGTTCAGTATCAGTCAGCTTGTTAGAAAGACGCCGGTTGGAGGGGGGGGTGGCATGTGACCTGCGTGTTCCACAACTGACAGGAGTCCCGACTGCCCTACCGTGTTCACAGTGCGTCCCTACATCCGCAGAGCAGGAAATACTGCTAATGCACGATTTTACGCTGCTACACCTCTCCGCAGCGCTTCACACAGTCAACTAAACATACGAGAGAAGTGGCACAGTGCGTGACATAATACACCTCTGTAAATAATACAATATCCATCGGCACTTCTTGCCACCATTTGAATTGCTCCCTTTCAATGTCTAAAAAACTACGTTCCCTTCGGAAACTGGATCATGGGGAATACATCCATGTGGAGTCCAATTCGCAGAGCTCTATACGGTACATGGTGACCAAACCAGGCAATTTTTTTCCAGGACACTTTCTGCTAGACTGCTATATGCCTAAAATCATCCAGGGTTGTTTGGTTTCCCTGTTTTCCACAATACTTTTCTGACGGTAATTATTAAAAACAGTTAGTTTAAGACACAAGTACTGCATGCAGGCAGTTTCCTGTAAACGTAATCGTTAATCGTGGCGTGGTGTGAGAAGTGGGACTTACAGGAGAATGAAGATCAATGAGCGAAATGGCAAATACAACGTACATATTAAGGTGTGTTCGCCTTGAGCAGGCGTGTGCCGACCGATTCGGATGTACTGCCATCAAAGTACCTCGCAAGAGCGACTTCCAAAAAGCCACAGGAGGTCTCGAAGCCGCCTCATATATCGCATCACGTACTTTGGTCATTCAAAGATCGAGTTGCCAGCACAACAAAGGCACTACCTGCAAGTTTAGCAATATAGATCCTGGCCAGGAAATTGTATCAGAAAAATGGCACAAGATGGTCACCCAACTTCCATCAAATAGAACAAATGTACTGAATGGAATGGAGACATACAAAATGTGCAGAGCAGAGGGTCGCGGGGACTGGAATTGAGAACCACTGCTTTAGAAGTAAATATATCATAGATCCAGTACATACATCTGCTTTAAATCGGCAATATATAAAATAACTGAAAAAAAGTCTTAAATACACACAAAAAAGACTGCTTCAATAATATATGTTTGAGAGACTGTAAGGAATAGACATACAGTCTGTTCAACATGAGGTACTGTATCGCAAATATGTCTTTCCAAAAATTTTCCAGTATACAAAAAAAGTCCAGAAAACACAATATAACCTAGAACCTTGTGACATAAACACAGATCACAGCGTTGTTTTAATTCACGTATAATGAAATATGCTATCTACCCTGACTGAGGTCCATCTGTTGAGGTTTTAATGGCCACCAATATCTCTCTGTGCCTTTCTCTATGTGTTGTCCTAATTTCTATGCCCCCGGAATTGCACATTCATCTCTGTACACACAGCCCATATTTTAAAGCACTGAAATATGCCAACCAATAACTACTGCCATAAAAAAAAACAGTTCATCTTAGAACTAAAGTTAAGAAATCGCACACCTCCACACAACCTACAATCACAACCTACATAGGCTACTCATTAAATTTGATGCCAATATGCACTTCAGACTGCACTGCTGACCTCTACATCTGTCTTTTATTCTAGAATGGAGCAGCAACATTGCATAAATGTACCAATAATCAAATCAACTCTCACACTTTCAACAGGGCAAAACAGCACTCACACTGCTAATGCATGTAGCCAGAAGCATTCCTCATAAAATGCACCAAAAATATATCAATCTTCACATCCATACACTGGGAACTGCTTACATAAACAGAGAAAACCCATGTGAGGTTCAGACCCAGTTACTTAGACTTCAGTTAACTTGGTTCAACTCTTTTCTTCTGTCTAACGGCCTTGTGTACCTGACAGCGCTTGTGACAGCCATGATTCAGACTTTAGTCGTTCTGCCTGTCCTCACAGTGGGGCCAGAAAGCCATAATTGTATCCCTGTGAATATAGTGGTAGCAGAAGGCTATCAATACAGCACATTATCTGTGGAGGTTTCAAACCCCAGAGAGGAAAATGGCTGTGAATGATCAGAAGAGAAAACGAGTGATGCCTCCCTGCTATGCTGTTTATTCAGTGCCTTCCATCACCTATCAAGAAAGGCCTTCAAACCATCCATCAGCTAGTTGAGCTGTGCTGGAAGCATGCGGCAGTCTTCATTAGGCTGTGCGTCTGCTGAAGTGCATGGTAAACAGATGCAAATATTGTGCTAATGGCTGCCCCTTCAGTGCATTAGTATATTAGCATATGAAGAGGACATGGTCGTGAGAATTCAAATGGAAACATTATTAGCATTAGAGATAGCTCTTAAGGTTGTGAAAAATTAGGGCGAATTACAAACAGCTTTTCTGCGCCCTTGAAGAGCACTTCGGGAAGGGGATTCATTGTAAGGATGTTCCAAACGAAAGTGAACAACTGAATCACTTCACGAAGGGCCCTTCCAGAAGTCCGTTAGCGAAGGGTACATGCGATGGTCACTTCATGGAAGTGATTTCCGTTTGTGATCTTCGGTTAGGAGATCTTGCAATGCTTTTTAAAGTAAAATTGGGATTGATTTCGAGTTTAAATACAAATGTAAATAGAATAGGCTAATTAAATTTGTCTATTTTGATGTAATACAAAATAATTTTCGTCAGTGATAAAAAATATGATTTAAGATGGTAGTGTAAGCAAGTTTGAGCAAGTTTAGTTTGAAAAAGTTTAATAGTAAAAAGACACAATTAGACAATATGCAATAATAATAAGAAATATTTATTTGGAACAACTGATGGAGTGCTGAATGCTGCACACACACGCAGCGTTGTCAAGGTAACATTTGGTCAGTCATTCCCTTGGTCAAGGGAGTTCCAAACGCTTATACGAGACAGTAATGCTCTGCACCCTTCAAAGAACACACTTCAAGGGCTTTGCCCTTCGAAGGGAGTAGGGCATAGTTAGGGATGCTCACTTCCATTTGGAATTCACCTGTAAAGTGAACTTCTCTTAAATGAAACATTTAGGACTACAGTGGAAAACAGGCTGCCATCCAACTGTCTAGTTTGTCACTGTTCTGATGTATGATTTATGAAGTTATGTAGAGTAATACTATGTTCGTTGGACAGGTTCAAACTTATTGAAAAGGGATCATTTAAATTTACAAAATATTTAAGTAAAATCCACACTTTTTTTCCAACACAATGTAAGATTGTATCCTAAAGTCACAAAATAAAATCTTGATAGGGGAATTGTCATTACGTATTGCTATATAATAATCAATATGAAAACAATATGAAATTCTGAAAATTGACCACATTCATTATTTCAGATTTTTAAAGAATTTTCTTTTTATGAATTGGTAGCTTTTTATTTCCACATCATGTCCAGTTCAAAAATTAGTTAACTGTAGTATAAACAAATTAAACACTTTAAATCATTTAAAATAGAAAAATATTTTTGTTGTTTTAAGTAATGTATGTGGTTTTAAAAGATCTAAAGGTAAATCAAAAATGGCAATCCAAACATCACTGATTAATAAAAGAATAATAATAAACCTGGTGCAACTATTGGCTGCTTCTTTTTAATTAAATAAATTCTGTCTTGATCCAATGGCAAGACAAGATCAAACATGAATAGTTTTTCCATTAACAAAACTGAACTAAATTCTTTTTAAATACCTCTGTAAAATGCCCCCATTATTCGTGTTTTTGGGGTAGGTCAACTCATTATCATACTACGCTTCATAATTACCGTTTCGATAATGAGAAACTACGCTGCAGTAAAGAGGAAGGATTTGTTTCTCAGTATTTCAACTTAAAATTGGTTTAAAATCTCGGGATCTGTATATGAAGGCAAAAACTTTAATTTTTTTTCTGTTGTACGGTTAACTGAAACCCTTTTGGCTCAATAGTCAGAAAAGACAGAGAGAAAGTGTACAGAGAAAATCTGAGCACATTTTTCATTTATATCTCAAAGATGTGGAGAGAAAGGCTTGAGGATAAACTCTGTGTAAAAAACGGTACTTTTCTGTAGTTGCACTGGAGGGGAGCTATCAATCTTTGACCCAGAAAGTGTGTGGTTGGAAACTTGTGCAAATGTGCAAAATATTAATTTGTCAATATAACGATATTTAGTATTCACAACAATGCTTAGTAATGACTGAAAAATGCTTCACTTGAGGTGGCTTTCACCACACATAATAAATGAGACAACAGCAGTACAACGCCGGACAACAACAGCTGATGACTATACATGATGTATGAATACAGACAAAAACTGGTAGCAGCATCAAAACCAACACATTTGACTTGTTGAACTGAACTAATGAGAGTGTGCCAAGCTTTAAATGCTCAAAATTAAGGATTTTGATTTCCTGAAAAGATTTTAACACAGCAATAAAATCCAGAACTATTACCATATAGAGTGGCTGTGGCAGAAGTCCAGCGCTGAGATGATCTGTCTGAAGAACTTCCTGGCCTCTTTGGGTGTTAACCTGCCCTTCTTTACCAGGTAGTCAAAGAGCTCTCCACCTGACACATGCTCTAGAACCAAATATCTGTGAAAGATAAGCAGTAGCAGTAAGAAATCCTGACACGCTTCAAACTCCCAGGACAGATCTACTACCATGCCAATATAAAATATACACTACCGTTCAAAAGATTGTGGTCAGTAAAATTTAGTTTTTGAAAGAAGTCTCTTATATGCTCAACAAGGCTTCATTTTTGCCAATAACACATTAAAAGGAAAAACACAATAAAACAGTAATATTGTGTGACAATTCTAGTGCAATTTTTGTTTTAAAAAACTGCTTCATTTTTAATATATTTTAAATATATGATTCCCTGATGACAAATCTTTGGGGTTTTTCAACTTCAGCAGCCCATTACTCCAGTCTTCAGTGTCCCATTATCCTTCAAAAATCATTCTAATACACTGATTTAGTGCTCAAGAAGCTTAAGACATATCTTATTATCGTCAGTGTCAAAACAGTTGCGCTACCTAATATTTTTGTGGAACTTGTGATATTTTTTTTTCTTGAAGAAGTAAAAGAATTTTTTTAGGAGAAATAAAAAGTATTGTCACATTTGACCAAATTTAAAAGCATCCTTCCTAAAAAAGTACTTTCTTAAAAAATTAAATAAATAAATAATTAAAAATTAAAATTCACCGTTGTGACCCCAAACTCTTGAATGGAAATTTTACAGGGGGCCTCAATAGTTGAAAAACTAGGCAAATGTTATATTTTGCTTTTTTTTTTTTTACATAATTGTTTTATGTCCAACAGTTATGAATATAACTTGAGTAAAAGTCAAATTTAAATAAATGTAATTATTAACAGAATCTATTAAACATCAGCAGGTTTAAAATTCCCCAAATCGTGCGTTCCGCATGGTGATAAAAGAAGAAAAAAAAAAGAAAAAATTGCATTCCCACATTTTCAATGAAGGTCTCAGAATGTTTGACTCCACTGCATTTGAGTGAACGTGTAAATGTGTGCAAAATATCTTCCTGCAATTGGCCTGTCTGATCGGCAAACACATTTATGTCATACTCCAGTGTGACTCCAGTCACATTTGAACACACACGCAAACACTCACTGACACACCAGACGTCTGATTTATTAGTCGATTAAAGGATTTTCTCATGCGATTACCTGTCAGAAATATTTAAATTAAGGATGGATTCATACTTGATTTGTGTGTGTAAAGATGTTCATAGGCAAATACTTTACGAGCATGCAGCCCATACATCTGTGTCATCTGAATATTAAGAAAACAAATTCCTCAGCTGCATCCATGGTGGCTCTTTTATCAATTATTGAAAACTACATTAAGCCCAGCCACTGGAGCATGCGCACATATCCAGGGATATCAGCGCGTCTGCTCTTCTGTATAGATACAGAGTTTATCCGCCACTCATACGCACTCATTTCATGCATTGCACGGTGCATGGATAAACAAAAGTGGCGTATACTCACAAATATTTTTTATTTTCATAGACATCGTGCAACTTCAAAACATGAGGGTGTTCTATGAGCTTCAGAATAGCTATTTCTCTTTCCACCTGTAAAGACAAAGAGAAAAAATGATTAGAAATGTTTCAGTTTTACATACAGTAACAGGAGGTCAGATAAAACACAAGGAGACAGCCTCTGGATAGTCTGTGCTCGCAGAATGATGTTGTATCGCATTATCTTGCCTAGCCATGCCTAATTAGCATCCCGCCACTTTCATTAAGTGGTTAACCCGTTAATGTAGAAAATAAACAGAAGACAATGGCTGGCGGAAATACACTAGTGCAAGTGCCTGACCTCATAACAAGATGCCTACGATGAAGAGTTCAGCTGAATTATAAGTAGACAGGACTCTAATTGCATTAGTCTTTGGAAAGGGATACAGTAGCCTGATAGGGTGATGCATCATCACAGTTGTCATGAACTGTCCCACATTAGCTATTTAGAGCGAGGTGGTAATTAGCAAGCATACAGTCCTTCACCAATGTGTTGACATATTCTTGTGTTGTTTTAGGAAGTGTACACTCCTGTTGCTGCGGGAAAATCCATCTCTTGTTGCTTTGGGGGAGCGCCAGAAATAATTAGACTTCATTATCGGTGGGAATATGGGAACAGCTAATAAGGATAATCCCACACTGATGAAAGTTGCATTGCCGAAGTCGACGCTGCATGATGTCTCCCATCATACACCTGCTCAGGGACTGACCTTGTACAGTGTCCAAGTGAGCCACAATCCTATTAGACACAATCACCTTTCATTTGTACTCAGCCAATCAATTTTCTATGGAGCAAAAACAATTACAGAAGCAGAGGTGTTATAAACTGAAAGAGGGAATGTTTTGGTCAGGACAGATGGATGGAAACATCAGAATTTGTCGATATGTAGTAAAGAATCATGTATTTTTACAAGCCACACAGTCTGTGTTCAGGTCAATAACACACCCTTGTCCTGACTTCTTTTAGGTTAAAAGATTACAGTAGCAGTCAAATGTTTTCTCCTTCCTTAACTATTACTATTATCCATATTTATTGGTTCTAAAAATTCCAAAGAGCTTCATACACACTGAATATGCACCTGTCATACAGCTGTTATATAATATTATACATTTTAACAAAATTGAAGGAGGTCCCACGTACAGTATAATGGACACTTGTTAGCTACTATTTTATTCCCAATTTGGTCCAATTTATCCATAAATTAAATGAAATTAAATTAAATAATAAATGGGGTAATAAAGTGGATAGCACTGTTGCCTCACCACAAGAAGGCCCTGGCTTTTATTTTAGCATCACTGAGATACTATTATAATTTTTATAAAAAATCTGAATTATTAATTTTTCTATTGTCCATTTTAGAATTCTGTGGTTTTGTCATTTTTATTTATAATTTGTGTTTTAGTTGGAGTTATTTTAGTATATAGATAGATAGATAGATAGATAGATAGATAGATAGATAGATAGATAGATAGATAGATAGATAGATAGATAGATAGATTAATTTCAAGTAACAAATGCATTTTTATGGTTTCAGTTTTAGTTAATTAATATAATTACCCTGCTTCGATCCAGGTGGGATCAGCTCCAGCCTTCCCACAACCCTACATAGGACAAGTGGTTTGGAGAATGGATGGATGGATGTAATATAAATTGAAATGGTATGTTTTGTAGTGAAGAAATCCATCCATAGGCACAGTTTGTTTCTCTGCAAAACTAATTTCAAGATTTGAGGGCAAAACGTTAGATCATGACAAACATAAATTGAATCAAGTGACTCCAAACTTTTGACTGGTGGGATACATTAACACCATCAAAAACATTTAATATGATTACAGATGGAGTCAGACTCAGATCTAAGAGCAGAATCACAAACACACACAAGCCTTTCTTTGGGCTCAATCACCATGTTCCATACAAACACTATCTCTCTAACCATGTGGCTGCAGCCTTTCTTCTCCACATCTCTTATGTCACTCCAAAACTAGAACACGGCCAACCCAAGTAAAGGGGGAGAGAGAGAGACATGTCAATTTATCACCATCAAAGCCCCAGTTCTTCAAAGGTCTATCACCTGGACCTCTGCAACAGAGCAAAAAAAAACGAAATAAATAATGAAATATTTCCTTCTTTAAACTGTGTCTTACTGACTGCCTTATATACTGCATCAATCCCTGTCATGGCAACCTTCTTAAACATTTCTCTCTCGTTCTCACATTCTCTCAGTGTTTATTTCTTCTTCTTTATTTAGCAGATGGCTTTGAGCTCAGCTTTCGTGAACTATAGAGAGAGATAGCTTCTCCCTGATCTATCATGGCACATGATCTTTCTCATTGGGTTTACACAATCACTGTAATCATTCAGGGGCAGGATGCTTGTTTCTGCTCCTGGCAAAGTCTTTGATTATTCCCTGTACTGCCACCGCTAGTCTCACCTGCATTATGTGTCCTTGCCAATTTGGAAAGAACAAACTGCTTATGAAGCATCTTCTGTGCCGAGACCCAAAATTAATGTATGCTCGAAATGAGTGCAAAGGCGAAAAAAAATGCTTAATGATCTCATATTAAATCAAATGGACTCTCTGTGTGATCAAGTTTCTCCCGCAGGCCATTCTTGGCCCATGTCAGAGCTGCTTTGTCACATATTAATGGCAGGATATATTCCTCCAATGTTAGCCCTTAGAATAACATGACCTTTTCTTAATGAATAAGTATCAAGCCCAACAAATAAGGAGCAATAACAGAGCTCAAGTGTGTGAGTGTATACTGTATGTGTGCTTGTGTGTTTGAACTGGTTTGGTAAGTACATTAGTTTTTCTACTTTTCACTGATTTCTACGGTTTTGAATGAGCTGATAATGTTTTTCATTCCAAAACCCTCACAATCTTTTCCAATTATATATATATACAGTATATATATAGTATATATATATATAGTATAGATATATAATATATGGGCATATATATCCCGTATATATACACACTACACACACTTGTATATATATATATAGTATTGTAATTTGTAATTTGTATTTTAATACTTCTATTTAGCTTTTAAATTATTATTATTTCAGTTTAAGACTTGCAGCTTATTATTTAGTATTTAGGTGCCAAGGAACTCAAATTTTCTCATTTTTAAACCAGCTGTCTCATTTTCTAAGTTAGATTTTTTTTCAGCTAAAATAGTGTTGGGTGTGTGGGTGTGAGGCATACTAGATTTTATATATATATATATATATTATTTCAGCTTATTCAGTTAACAAAAAAAACGTTTTAATATTTTTAAAAATTTGAATATTTATACAACAATTTGAAGTTTAGGTAAACAATAACAACCTGGAACTTCGGGTCTTTCACGGTATGGGGAAAAAAATATGTTTATTTTTCCAAAATACTCTTCTGTTGTATTACTGCCAAAAAATGAATTTACAGTTGTATATGAGGGTAGATGATGGGGTCATAAGCGCTTTTCTCTTTCTGGTTTACTATGCTCCTGGGGACCATTTGGCCCTCACAATGTAGGAAAAAGGTGACCCACGCACACATACATAAACACATACACATACACACACACACACACACACACACACACACACACACACACACCACTCATCTGTCTGCGGCAGGTGTAAAGCTGTGCTGGCACAGACAGGAGGAGGGCAATCCAAACACACAACATTTACCTGCACGTCAGATCTCTGCCAAACAGCACTTGTGATCACAGGATAATGGAGACTTCTTATCAACAAACCCCAGTAATCCTGTCTGAATCCAGATGAGTTCAATCCAACTCTAATACAGAGTTAACACTTACTTCAAGTCAAATAAACAGAGACAGCGGTGGCAAACCAGGTATTTGTTATGATTTTAATGATCCAATAAAAACACACACACATTCATCTGATTATGCGGACAGATAGGAGCGGAGCAGTGATCTGCATCATTCCTCATTATAAAAAAGGAGACTGGCTCACCTCCGTGCCCTTTTTTATTGAGTTTCCATGTTTAACAATTAGCACCACTGTAATAGCATCTTTCTTGCCAACAAAAGTGATTATCAAGTGATTAATTTCCCTAGAGAGAAAGATTTCAGTTTGGGTATGACATACAATTACAAGGTTAAATGGCCACAAGTCAGTGACATTAATGACATTGATGTATTTGGTTTCAACTGATGACACGCAGGGCTTTAGACAGGAAAGAGATTTCATTTCTCCACTGGCTTTGAGCAGAGAGGGAAAAATGAATGACTAATCCCGGATATTGAGAGAGCAAATGGAAGAGAAAAATAAATGTGTGAAAATGTGTGTGTGTCACAGAGTACTTTTTTCCCTTTGCAATTCAGATTTAATTAAGAACATTGCGATTTAAACCAGCATATTTAACAGTGTATAATTCAACACGTCCTAAACAAACAACTTACAACCTCTGCCTTTGTTAATGGATTTAACATCATTTATTATGCTCAATTATTGCATGATTTCAGGTTGCAGATGGTGTGTTGATGCATGCTAATAAAACTGCACTTTTGGGGATGGTCACACAACACACAGCAAATGAATGAAGGCAGACAGAGCTCATGTTCTCACAGCTGGGACTGGGACAAAACTCCAATGTATTGGAGAGGCATCAGATTTTACCCAATAACAACACATTTACCACACAGCTGTCTGTTTGTTGTGTTTAAAATGTTTGGTTATATGTTATGTGTGACTTTATGGGTGTTTGCAACTATGTGTTTAATTGGCAATTTGCAAAAGTGTGTGCGTGAAGAGCTCACGAAGTGATGATGCGATAGAGGAGGAGGTGTTTGTCTCTTCTCTCCAGAGCTCTGCTGTTCTGTCCAAACTCTCCAGTGCCCACTAGCTGAGCAGCCCTGGCGCATACATACACATACGCACACACACATACACACACAGACACACACACATGCACACACACACACACAAAACCAGTCATTCTTACCCATACATAAACATGCATTCACAGACAATTTCAAGCAGAGTTAAGGGGTGACACTAATTTGCAGTGACAACGCAATGGAATATTCAAATCAATGAGATTTGGCTATTTTTTTAGAAAAAACATGACGACCTAGGGAGGATACAGCCACTGAGCAGGGATGCATGATATATCAAAAGTGTTATTGGCCAATAATTGTGGCTTTTTATGTTACGCCTATAGTCAATAATAAGGCGGATATTTATTACAGCGTATTTATAAATTTATAGCCAAATCTGACCTGGGGACCCACATAAAACAAAATAAATGTGAAAATAAAAATAAAAAAAAATTCAAGTTTTATTGTAGTTATAATGTAATTAAAATTTTTAAAAATTAAATGGAATTTATAAGCCATAAATTATTTAGGAATTTGTAGACTGATTCTAAATTGGGCAATATATCAGTATTGGCTTTCAAATAAAAAAATAAAAAATAAAAATACAGTATTATATATATATTATATATAATAATATATCTATATTATAGACCACACACACACACACACACACAACATGTTAAACTGTATCTGCAAAAATGTCCATATCAGTGAGCAGTGACTGTCAATGGAAATGCAGACTGTGATGAACTATAAAAAAAACAGAAAAGTGCAAGGAAAGCACTCAAGTCGAGCTTCTTTAATAAAGATGGAGGCCGTTCAGTAGCAGCGGTCCTCCTGGGAGCTGCTGTGGCTTTGTAATTAATTAACTCAAACACATGTGGAAACAGACACTTGAGCACGAGGGGGGAGGAGGGGGTTAAAGCAGCAGACCTTAACGTCTCACTGAAGGCTTAGACGAGGAGCACTGGGAGGCATATCATGGCTTAGCTAATACCTCCAGAGACACACCGTACAGGATATTGGTGGATATTAAACACAATTGCCATCCCTCGGTGATAGCCAATCCATCTTCGTGACCAACCTGCAGCTGTGGCTCAAATCAGATCCATCAGGTGTGAGTGTCTGAAAACGGCTGGATGGCAAATGAGTGAAAGCTCAGTGGAAAGGAGGAAAGGAGAGCAGTGAAAGAGGACAATGAAATGCACAATTAAAGGTGGAGTTTCTGTACCACTAACAGGACCACATTTCAAATATAATGATTATTTCCAAACCAGGTTCATTGGAAAAATGTGCCTGTGGAGACAATTTAGCAAAATGACATTCAATTTAGTTCTTGAAAGTTTTGCAACACTTTCAGAGTGAAATGTCCAGTTGAGTGGTGCTGAAAGTGCGTTCAGTTTTATCTATAACCAGGTGAACGTGAATCTGGCAATGTTTTATTATGTTGGCTGTTGTACATAGTGTGACAGTGCTAAACAATTAAACTACTCAAGTTTGAGCTCTGCTATCAAGACTCGTGTTTGACAAGACTCATACTCGAGTGCTCCATATCGCAAGCGCAGTGCTGTACCAGGTGAGCTACTGAGCAAGTTTACTATGTCAGAAAACCCATACATATGGAACTGGTTGTGCAATGCAAATCATTTTTGCTGGAAAGTCCAATGAATTGTATGTATATGTACGTTTTAGGAGTTTAGCAAAAATGTAGAATAAGGCATGTTTTTTTTTTTTTCCAATGGACCTAGGTTGATTACTTCCAAATGTTTCCTAAACCGTTCAGTCACTCAGGGATGTGAACCCACAATACATCAGGAAGGATAGGACAAAATGAAATAATTGCAGAATCAACCAAAAGAAAAAAAAAAAACTATATTAGTGACCACTACTCTGAATATTAAAGAAGTCAAGGTTGGTTAAAGCCTGCTACAACTCTGCCGCCCCCGTCTGACACAGTTTGGTTATAAAACGAACTGATACTCACATCAGGGAGTCCAACATTCTGTAAGCAGATGTGCGGCATTAAACTACCATGGAAAAACATTCAATAAATACATTTCAGATGCACATTATGTTTACAGTGAACAGTTCACCACAGACTGCTGTTATTTAAAGGATAGTTCACCAAAATATTTAAGTTATGTCATAATTTATTCACACTAATTGTCAGCTAAACCTGGATGACTTTCTTTTTTGGTTCGAACATAAAAGATATTGAAGATTTGTCACAAACAGTTTTGGTTGGACCAATGCTTCCATTTAATATATATAAAAACAAATAAAGGAATTACTGGTTTGATGAATAAGGGTGAATAAGTGTTGACAACTTTCATTTTTGGGTGAACTATCCCTTATTTTTTGTTTAACATATACTCAAAATAAATAATGACTGGATGTCCCAGTGTTCTTGATTTTCATTGTTTGGTAGTTTGGTGAAAGCAGAGGTAAAGTACAAGAGTAAACGTAAGTAAGGCTGTGCCACACACCTCATCCCATCCTTCCAAACACTTCCAGTCTAAAGAGGCACCTGAGTGACCTACTAAACCAGCACTGCTGACATCCAAGAGATCTCAGCCACAGATTTCTGCCTCAAGTTTGAACAAGCAAAATGTTTCTGCACGCAATCCTGTTGGTCTTGCTCTGTCCCCTCGTCTGGACCGAGCAGATAACCGCAGCTCTGTTCGGTACAAGGCTTAGTTCTGTTCGCAGCCAATCTGCTTCTTGACCCATGACACACACGCAGTGTTTGGTCTCACAATGTTCCGCTCCCTTAAAGCCACACATGATGCACAAGTGTTAGAATTAAAACACAACTTGCTCTAAGGCCCCATAAACATTACAGAGTCTGAATATTTATGACTGAAAAGTTGAATTTCACCCCTAAATTGCTTCAGGAAACCCATTTTAGAGGCGTGTGATTAGCATGTCTGCTATCGAGAAATTGGATTTGGAAATAGAGTGTAGTGAGGCAGACTTTAGGATGATGGGCTGGAGGATCTACAGGGAGGAACCTTTTGCTGGGTCCACCGAAGATGACTTTCTGATAGAGTTCTCGTGAATACGTCTTCCAGGACAATTTCATAAACCATGGCTTTAGTTGAGCTGAACAGTAAACATCACCTCTGGGCATATTCTGCTTGTTGTAATGTTGTTGTTTCCCTTAAGTAAACTGCAAATTATATCTTACAGGCCAATGTCAAAACAAGAAACACTGCTAGTCATGAATTCAAATTTATGCATGCACATTTGCATAGGAATATTGGGAGCTTTAAGAGCGCCTACCCTCAATAAACAACTGCTTTGATGCCTTTTGACCTTCCAGAAATTAGTTGCCCTGGGCTCAGTGAGGAAGAAATGTGAAAAACATTGATTTAAATACGAAAGGAATGTGTTTTAATTGATCAAAAACTTCTATCCAGAGAGGCTCTTCTCCGCAAACTCAAAAATACACTGTTGGCATCTCATTGTGCTGCTTTTAACCCTCTAGCTTTAGATTCTTCTTACAGAAGAACAAGCTAGGGAAGAATGCAGCCATTTCCCAAGACAAGGAGTGGTACAGTCAATATGTTAAGTCCTCACTTTCTGTTCTTTTGGATATTGATGTATGAGGTGATATACAGGGGGTGGAAAACTTTCAATTGCGCACTAATGAGAGAAACAAGAAAAAGTGTGTATTCTTGCAGATATGACAGCGGTAAACCTGAGCCCAGTTCTGTGGATATAGATTTATGACAGAAGCCATTATATTCACCCTGCCGTGATTGGGCACACACACGCTAAAAGACTCCCGTGCTCATAGAGAAAAGTAATTATGATCCATCTTTTGCATCACTCACTCATCCTGGAGAGACAGCTTGATCTCGCACACCAATCACAGCCACACATGCTGTATTTAAATCAATAGTTCAATGGCGCAGCACTAGTCACAGTTTTGTGCTGTGTGGTCAAGTACAGATTTAATGTATGAAGGAAAAACTGCCCACTGACTGGCTCACTCTGGCTCAGAGAATCTGTAGTGCTGAAGAAGTGCTTTTACCATAAATCATAGCTTACCCATGATACAATGTGTTGGAAACTTACTCTATAGACACCAGGGGAATAGCATTATGGTCCACATTTAGGGCAAGAATCATTACATTTTAAGAACTTTGTTTTGCTTGGCAGCAGTGTGAAAAAAAAAAAATTAGTTGGCTGCATAAAATGCCAGTTTGAAGGCCAATGGCAAGATTCTGTCACCCAGCTGTAATAATTTGAATGAGCTTTCATTTATATACTTTCCATTTTATTCACTTTTCATAATTTTGTTAAGTGCTTTTGTCATTTTTATTATCTTTATTATTGTTTTTAAATAATATTTTATTGTAATTTCTTTTATTAAGTTTAGTAATGTAAGACTTCAAAACTATTATTCCGTTCGTTGCTACATTCTGTTTTCAAAAATGACTAGTTTTTAAAATGAACATTATATTTTATTTCAGCTTTATTTCAATTAACAAAAAAATTATTCTTAATAGTGTTAGTTTACAATAATAACACTGAAACAAACTTACAGACACACAACCAGTGAAACCAACTTTGTTTTTCAGCAAATTAATTATGATTACATTATGCCATCATTCATAAGCCAAGCTGATTTTATAATCACTTTTTATATCATTCTTAAGCCCAAAGAATAGACCCCTCAAACTTTCCTTAAAAAGAGCGCTAACGGTAACCTTTCAAGAAAGGTCAGCAATCAGTTATTAGGCTATAAAACTGAAACCGGTTTTTATGTAGACAGGTGTGGAACCATTTTTTAAGTAGACAGATCTGCTAGTTAACGACACAAAGACATCTTTCACCTTCACATCCTCTCAGGGCATCTGTGCAATCATAATCATGGAACACAGGTGTCCACGTCAATTGATTTATCTGTCATTGTAGGAAGCAGTAGACATGGACCACAGTTATAAATCTCACATAATGGACATTTTCTCTACTGCTCCAGTCTCAGTTCAGCCATAATGACTTTGGCAAGGAAGGAAGGAAGGTTAAAGGTCACTCAAGGGACCAAATGAAAAGGTAACGGCGTTCCTTGATCTTTCTCCTTCCTGATTCCTCAGGGCTGTCCATTTGACAAAGGACCCAGTCAATGCTGATGCACCAAGTCAGGCAGAGGAGAATAGGATTGTGGAAAAACACGATTATGGCAGAAACATATAAACATGTACCTTAAAGTTTATATGTCATCCTTAAAGGGGTCATATGATGCAATTAAAATTTTTCCTTTCTCTTTGGAGTGTTACAAGCTCTTGGTGCATAAAGAAGATCTATAAAGTTGCAAAGACTAAAGTCTCAAATCCAAAAAGATATTCTTTATAAAAGTTAAGAGTCAACCACGCATACCTAAAATGGCTCGTTCTAACACGACCCCACATACCTACGTCACGATGTGGAAAGATTTGCATAACACCGCCCAAATGTTCACGCAAAGAAAGAGGGCATAACTTTTATTCTCGCTGTAGTACTGTTGCTGCAGCCATGTCGTGAAGGCGTGTGTGTTTCGTGTGAGAAGCGAAATAGTTGTTGGGATCTTAAAAGAGGATGATATCAGCTTCGTATGCCTGTAGTGGATCCATGCTGGATCGCTTGAGAAAATACATCAATTTCGATGTGGATTGCCGGGCGGCTTTCACCGCGGAAGACAGCGGAGTCCAGCACCGGGGTCGTCATGACATGCGTTATAAACTGTTTTAACTTTGCATGGCTTCATCTCTTGTGTGAGATGCGAGTGCAACAGTCATAGTTGTCTGTCCCAAAAATGCTCCTAATATGTGTTCTGTGTGAATGGCTTGTTTCGGTTTTAACCCATTCAAGATCTTCTCCGCATTGAGCTTCTATATTTCTCTAATATTTTTAATACATAACGCAGCAGCGGCGCGTCTCGTGGACTAGACTAACAAAACATTAAAATACAACAACGTCACTTACATCATCACCGCATCTCGTGCTCCACTGAAGACGCTCCCTGACGCACTCCTAACATTTGATTGTACTATTTTTGCATTCAAATGCAAATGTTTATTTAAATTCGACTAATATAATTTTTTTATTCACAATCTCCTCATCACAGGAAGGCACAGCACTCATTTCAGCATTTGTTCATGTGCTGTCTGCGTCCCTCGTAGCACGTGCCTATATCGTGCACTATATAGAACATTTTTTATATTGTTATCGAAGAAGGTGTACTGTCGATAAATATCGATACCGTTTTATTGCCCAGGCCTAGCACCAGGTCACATTTTATTCTGTAAATATGAACGTTTTTTTAAACAATCAAACTATAGTTTATTGGCTCCTAACTCTCAGCACTATTGCAAACAGGTTTGGTAATCTTAAACCTGCTGGAACTATGGCAGACTTTGATTGTGATGATTTCCATTTGATTTATTCTAAGTGTAGAGCAGTTTGTTTAGTTGCATGATCTGTTGTTTGCAGGGCAGAGTCAAATAATAGCTTACTAAGATGCATTAAGAGAGATCAGTGAGCTGCCTATTTAATGATTAGATATTGGTCCAGCATATGATTGACCACATACCAAATGTAAAATTACTTTCAAGATAATGGAAAATAGTTTTAGCTGCTTGAGCAATTTGATTGGTTGGGGGGGGGTATTGCTCCTTCAGGACACCTAAATCTCAGTCATATCACTTGGTCACTTATGTTCTCTTAAAGACATTATTCACTGACAAACTCAGATTTGACTCCTTAGGTTAATTTGTTAAAATTGTATTTGATTGAGAGAGAATCACAACAAGATCCCCCACAGTTTACCTGCATGTACTGTACACTCCCGTTAAAAAGTTTGAGTAAGATTTTTGGTTTTTAAAAGAAATGCTCAACAAGACTGCTTTTATTTGATCAAAATACATAAAAACAGTAATATTGTTAAATATTAATAAAATTCTAAATAACCTTTTTTGTTTTAATATCTTTTAAAATGTAAATAATCCTGTGATGGCAAATCAAGATTTTTTTTGTTAGCCAGACATTAATCCAGTCTGCAGTGTCCAGGGATTCTTTAGAGACATTCTAATAATTTTAATTGGTGCTTAACTATTCTTTGTCTCTTCATCAAAGTTTGAAAACAGTTGTACTTCTTTCTATGAACTTAATGCATCTTTCAGCAATCTCTGATTAGTAAAGTCAAAAGAACAGCATTTATTTGAAGTCTATATATAAATGTCTTTACTGTCTTTGACAGTAAAAAAAAAAAAAAGCTTGTAGTAGTGTAAATACTCAAGTCATTCAGTTGTTTTTTGCCTTTGTCTCCAAATAATTGTTATTGTTGCTTCATAAGACCTCCAGTAGTTACAATAAGTCGGTGTCTAGTTCCATAATCCTCTTCAGACGTACATCTTATTAGATGAGCTGTTATGACCGTTTGTACCACAAACACAGACTACAGACAGTCATCAGATGGTTTCCATTTTTAAAAGAACACCAAGTTCATGTTCTGTTACGAATGACTCATATTTGCCCATGTTTTGTAAATACAGTTTTTGGATGGAGTCCAGTTTCAAATGAAATAGGCAAATTATTGTACTCGCTTCTAAAGATGTTTTTAGTTGATGAAGTGATTATGGCTCAACGAAAGCAGCTTTATTTTGTTTTAAGGCTAAGACCTTCACCTACAGCCGTCTTACTGAAATGAGCTGTTGCATGTGCTTATCTTTATCTCGGGGCAAATGGATCTGTTCTGTGTAGATTGTTCCATGATAATATCTGTTTGAGAGAACATTTTAAGATGATTAGCTGTTTGTGATGACAAAAATATGGTACAAATTTGTTTAACATGAATTACTTTAGACATAGGTTATATTTTGACCATAATATTTTATGCCACTAATGTTGTTTTAATGAATGGAGTTAAAATAAAATAAAAATTAACGAAGAAGAAATTATTATTATTATTACTTTAACTTTGACTTGTTCTTGATGAGTAGATCTGGTATTACAAAGATGCTTTGTGTGTCTAACAGGTATGGACTCAAGCCAAATGACCAGATATTAGCAGAGGAGATACACAAGGAAATGTAAGTGTATTTCACCAGTGCTATATTGTTTGTTTTAACACAGGCCCTTTTGGTATGTTCAGTGATTATTGAAGGCTGATTATAGACATTCACCCCTTCATGTGAATAAAAAAAATCTGTCTAGAGTTCATGAGAATAGCTCTGATTGTTGCATGTGGCATAATGTACTTCCCTACTGTACCTTATTTAGTAGCACTAAATAAGTAGCACGTGTGTTAAATGATTTTTTGCATGACTGTATACCAACAAAGAAATTACACTCCATTTCATCTTTAGAGGATGTGAGATCTCCTCAGGAGGGAAGTGCCGGTACTATGCATTACCAGTTTTGTTGCCATCTTGTGAATTGATGTTACTCCATGTTGATTAGCATCTGATCTAAACAATTGCATGATCCTCTTTAATGCAAAGATTAGAAGGATGCTTAGCGCATTAGTAGGAGACTGACAACTCTGAATTATGTTCAGACGGCTGGATTCATCTGATCCCAGTTCTCTTGATCTAATCATGTGTCAAGCTGCTATTTGATTAGTCTGAAATTGTACTCTTTGGTCTCAGCAGTGAATCCCATAATGATTAGACCCTCAGAGATCGAGACAATGATTCATGTGATCCTGAGAGTGTGGCACCAGTAATTTCAGCATCAGGGGAAACTCGCAGTAGCTTTAGGGTAACATGCGCTTTTGTCTGAGCATCTTCATGTCATAGTTGCATCATAAAAGGCTGATATGCACTAATCCATCTTTAGCACAATCCAGCTCAGATCTGCACTCGATTCTGCTGTCATTTCTGAGTGGCTAGAGCAAGTTTAGAGTGCTTTTAGTTAACATACAGTATGTCCTGCTTTTGGTAATGGGCTTAGGAGTCAACTGAAAGCCTTAGGAAGTAGAACAGGGATGTATTGTTTACTGCATGTAATTGCCTGTAATTTGGGATATATTTATCTTGTTTTTCTTCAGTTTAGTTTGTTTTGAGAACTTAATTTTTACCCAGTATATATTCCTCCTTATTCATCTTGGTTTGGAAATTGTTGTTGTCCAGTTATATTTGGTCAGAAGGTACCAAGTGGATTCTGGAATGGACAAAGTTTGAGTGGGCTTATTGCTGTTGCAAAAGTGGATATTACACACTGTAAAAAAACAAAATCTGTGACATTTATGGGAAAATACTGGCAGCTGTGGTTGCCAGAAATTCACCGTAAAAAAAATATGGTGGCAACATATTTGGTTTTGCAGATTGAACTTAAATTTACAGTAAAAAAGCGTGTTTCATTAATTGATATAATGCTAATATACCAACCTATTGAAGTACTAATATCTATTTCAACGAAAAACATCAAATGTGAAGTGTCATGCAGGGAATTATGTGAATTTTTCTCTGTAATTTATTAAAAAAAAAGTAATTTTGACAGTATTTTACTGTAAAATTACATGTGTGGTTAGATCTGTTACAGTTACTTACCATATATAGCACGGAAATGTACGGTTAACCAATTGACAGATTTTTGCTTTAGCATTTTTACAATCTTTTACTATTATTATACTAAGATCATTTTTTGCAGTGCATTCATTGGATTGTACTATTGTTTAACAACATACTAATTGTTTATATGTATGTGTGTATATATTTCTTTAAAAAAAAAACTTTCAGTAGTCAAAAACAGTTTTGACAGTTGTGAGATGGCAAAAATTAAGTGATCTAGTACCTTTTATACAGTGCGAGCCATTGTAAAAACTTGTTTTCATCCAGATTAAATCATTGGTAAAAAAAAAGAAAGTATTATCATAAGCTAACAATGAATGGGATTTTAATGGCATTTATTGCTCGTATTCATCCATGATACATTAATTAAGAATTAGTATTAACCAAGATTAATAAAATGCTGTAAAAATTTTCATTTTTAATTCAACTGTTAACATACAGAAACTTTAAAATGTCAGCAGAAAGTCATATAAGAACAAATTGCGGGTTAATGATGATAGCATTTATTTATTTGGGAAAACAACAAAGAAGGATTACAGTCAAAAAAGTGCCATTTATTCTTTATCAACTGTGTGAAAACACTCTATGTACAGTAAATGTTCAATATGAATATGGAACACAACGATGACTTGAATATTTTTGTTAATGTTTAAGTTTCTGTTTTCCACAGCACTACGGTCATAGGAAATGTTTGGCTATCCAGATCAGACTGTGTTTGTATGTAACAAGCTCTTCTCAGAAATTCTTTCCAAAGGTTGTAGTGTTGTTTTTGTTTGGATTCATAGATTATAGTGTGTTTAAGTCGAGACTGAGCAGAAAGACATGGATCAGACAGAGACCTTTTGCACTGTATTGGTTTACTCGGCTGCTCTTCCTCTCTCTGTGTGCGGACCTCAACAATGCATCACTTCAGCTTGCACAATGTAAAACATATGATCATGAGGGGGCCCTTTCATCACGCTTCAAACAATATAGCTTATTGTCTGTAAATCATTGGGTTGTTCCTTCTTGGTTTATGCACACGGATGCCTGTGTGACATTAACACTCATTCAGTTTGCTAATGATTATCTCCTGTGGGCCAGTAACCTCAAACCATGCTAAATGTTTGATTCGGCCACGAAGTGTTGCTTTGCAGTGTTTGGATGCTTAATCTAGGTTGCTTGTGATGATTCCGGTGGGAACCAAAGCTCTTGTCATCGACTATTATGTTTGAAACTGTGGGCCTCTCTTCAGTGGCCTTGTATGTAGAGAAATGAATGTGGCTTACCACTGAGAAAAAGCAAGGACCACCCTACATCCCACTGTGTTTAAAGAATTCAGATGCTTAAAGTGGTCCAAGCTGACTCCACACAAAAAAAAGAAAAAACAAGAAAAGGCCTGTAATCTGCCTAAAGCGGTGTGGAGAGGTGTTTGTCAACCTCAAAACCTTTAAGCATTTGATCCAAAGTACCCTTGTGGCAGCTCTGAATGTCACTTCTTTCAATGACTTTCACTGTCGACTCGTGAGTGTTGTTTTTTTACCACTCTCTCTTAATGTATATGTTCCTTTTTTTTAAAGTTTGATTTGTGTTGATGTGCGTTTAATTTATTTATGAATGCATCAGGTTGAAAGGGTCTGATTTGGTGAGTCTGCGTTATTATGAATGCACTTCCACTCTGTTCTCTTTCATTGTCCTTATCAGAGATTTTGGCCTGACGCAAAGGCAACAGATGGAGAGGCCAGACATGCTCTTCATTATTCACAACATTTCATAAACCTGCTATATATGATTCAGATGTGCATTTAAAGCACATTCAACCTGGTCTCATGCCCTCTGTCTGGTTGTTTTTCTCTGACCCACACTAAAACCAATAGTGTAATCTTTGTTTATTGTAGAACTGTTGGAATTTGTAGTTGTAGTTAGGAAAGTGCAATATATCATATTACCTTTATCATTTTTAGGCTGATATTAGGGATCTTTTTTTATTTTATTGGTATTGGTCAATATTGGATATTTTGCATGATCATGTCTTTTTTACGTTTACACTACCTTTGCTGTCATATAGCACTCACTTAAAGTTAATCTTTGTCAAATTACTAGTTCAGTTTTATTTTTTTTACTGTTAAATAAAAATTAAATTAAATTGAGATTTTGCAAATCTCAAAATGAATATCCAAATTTTATTCAGCACATGCTGTAATGCCTAAAGGCATTTGTAGCATTTACATTTTTTATTTATTTAGACAAAATAGTGTTGAGGGGGGTTTTTTTGGTATATTACCCTTTTTATTTGAAGTAAAATAAATGTAAATATTTTTTATTTTATTTGGCAAAATTACAATACTGTGTAATTCATTGTACATCACTAATTGTAAAAAGTTGTCAAATTTCTTCTTTTGTTTCTACTGCTTCGTCGGCATTTTATTTCATGAATGCAGTCACAGCTGAAGGGCCTGCAGTGTGTAGTGCCAAACATCTGCCTTTAGCCATGACTATATTCATAATAATGTCCAACCTCTCAGAGCTTACTGCTTAAATACAGATTTTTGCATTGCATAATACTGTTCATTTATATTCTTGGTCATTTGGACTGAAGTGTGCTTGAGTTTTATATCACAGACAGATGCCCTGGCATTTTGCTGTAGTCTGTCTGGGAGTACGTTGGCATTCATTGGTCCCTGTGTGATTTGCAAGGCCCTGAGGCAGCAGAGTGCAGTCACCAATCACTGTACTCTATGCAGTGGTTTATTTTCTGTTGCCAGAGTGTATATTTACTAAACGTTCCAGTCTGTCTGGTTTTGTTTAATCTGTTCATAGAGCATTGTATCAGTTGGGGATGGGAAGGTCATTTAGGTGAAGGGAAAATAATGGTTATACTGGTCTCCACGAAAAATGACCTTAGACTTTAGACTTAGAAAAGTAAAGAGAGTTCTGAGAAAAGCTTTTGTTTTCAGATGCCACTTGATTTATTTAATGCAATGAAATTATTTTTGTCATTCTAAAAAAAAAAAATAATAATTTTTAGAAATGCTTGTTAGAACCAAATTGTGTAGTAACAGCATCTACCAGCAGAGTCTTAACTGCCATGCTAACCAGAAAAAAAAGACCCTGCGTCCCAATGTTCATACTATCCATCCTAAATAGTAAGTGAGATTAGAATAAGTGTGTCCCAAAGCGTAGTATGTTGAAAATAGTTTGCCAAAAGTCCCCGGATCGTCTACTATTTCAGGTAGATTTTTGAAGTGTGGATCTGTGCACACTCTATTGGGTAATATTGCCCACAATCCATTGCGCTTTGGCCAAGGATTCAGTTCAGAACTACAAACACATAAAACGTTAAAAAAACTACAAACATGGAGGATGTGCACGACCAAAGGTTGAGAGGTTTAGATAAAGGGGTTTGAGTTACTAATAATCAGCATTTGACCTGGTAAAAATATTTATTTAATGTTATCTGTTATATTTCATCTGCAATAACAATGTGAACTTTCAGAAACCATTTGTTTGGCCATTAACTTTTAAATGCATCATAATGCGAAAAATATGAGCAGAGTTCTCCGCATGAAGGTCTGTGGCTCGCAGATCAATATGCTGCTACTTTTCTCTCCAATATGGTAGGAAGTTAAATGAAATGAAATGTGGAGGATGTTAACAGTGACAAGATGATTGACAGGCCAGTTTACAGTGACCGGGTGCGTGTAACCATGCGACAGAGCGGTCTGTTAAAGACGCAATTGTATGATGTGATAGTATGTCCCAAAGCTTGCATACTCTTCTACTACACACTCAAAAGTGTGTACTACTTCTTCACCAAAAGAGTACATACTTTAAGGGCGTAGTATAAGCAGGCACATTGGGATGCAGCATTTGACCCCTGCAGAAATCTAGACGATGATTAAACTCACAACACTGCCATCTTGTGACAAATAATTTATGTATTTTAATTTGTGTAGTCCCTATTTTTTTTTTTTTAAGTCCTAAATTTCTGGAAACAAAATACTCTGCAGTTTTAATGTTGTTCATTAATACTGGAAATTAAATTTTGCATGGTTTTCTTTACATTTTTACAAGTGAAGAGACATGAAGGCCAAGTATGGTAACCCATGCTCGGAATTCTTCCTCTGCATTTAACCCATCCAAGTTAGCGCACACATGTTAGGAGCAGTGACTAGTGAACACACACCATGGGCACGCACTCATTTTTTAATTTTACGTTTATTTTGTAAATTTATTTATTTATTTAATGCTCGTCAAGTCCCAAATATCTAGAAAAATTACTATTTATAGCTCTGCAGTGCTTGTTCTTATTTCATTGTAACAGAAGTCATCTGTGTTTTAAGAGGTGGCATGTGTGCCAGTGTATTAAAGTAGTGCACAGCTGCCTCTGGTCTAGTAACAGGCATGTTTGGAAAGGGATCAGCTAATGTGAACAGACACCAGGTGAAGTACCACTGGCAGCCAGCAGGTGGAGGCATATGCTCAGGCATTTTAACAGTTTTACACCGCACCATGCCACAGGGTGGCTTTTGCAGGGAACAGGAAATCTTATCCGATTTCAGATATAGTTTTGTTCATCTAGGGACCGACAATTGAGTTGCTTCCCAGGCTGAAAGGCAAAGCTTGACTTAAGTTATTTGTTTTTAAATTCTTGAATTGAGTCATTTGTATATACTGAAACGGTTATTGAGAACACATCACATTGAGTTCATAAATACCAAGACAATCGCAGAACATACCAGCTCTGATCTGCGTCCTTTTGTTCTGTAGTTTGTCCGAACGCCGTGCAGCCCGCAAGCAATCTGCCTCCCCCCGGAGAGAGCTGAGTCGGACTGTTTCTTGTGTCTCAGATGGGGCTGGTTTTGATGAGTGTGCTGTTCTTAATTTGAGAGCAGGCAGGAAAAAGAGCTGTTGCACACCAAAAGCTAAATTGCAGGTGCGCGAAAGATTGGGAAAAATAGTATATTTGAGGGGGACAAACAGTTTGCAAATTGTGCACGCTTGCAGTATGAACATTTACTCAGCAGTGTTTGGCACAAAACGCTTTGTCAACATTAAAGAAAGGGAAAAAATAGATTGTCAGGGATGCTTAGCTCTTAAAGTTGGAGGAGACTGCTACAATTAATCATCGGCGCTGCATTCCTGCCACTTCTGTCGAGAGCTATACGCTCAGAAAAACATATTGTTCACTTAAATGAGCCACAAACTTGTACTGTATGTTCCTGTTAGATTATCCCTGTGTGAGCCGTCCTTACTCTGCCTTCCCATTGGCAGACACGCACTAGTGCTCATCCAGCCTTGGCTGGAAGCACGTGTAAAGCTCCACACCTCAGGATCACATTCCAGGGGTCAGGATGGTGACTTTACCCCGACCTTACAGACGAGGAGGGAGGGTTAAATCAGGTGGTTTGTCTACAGGATCCAGAATCTCGTCCGGCTCAGAATCAATGGTCCCTGGTGGCTCCGACTCCAACTCTGGCTCCTGCCTGATTCATTTCCCATCAGCCATCCCTTCGCAGCCAGTCCTCTAAGTGATTTCCCCTAATGGCTCGATGTCCAAGCGGTAACCTTTTAGCGCTCAGCTCTGCATCCACTTCTGCCCGGTCTCTGCTCGGTTCATCTTGAGGAAGGAGAGAGAGAGGATATACTTCTCTCTCTCAATTTCAATTTCAATTTAAGAGTGATTTATTGGCATGACAAATAGGACGATTTGATTGCAGGTGAGAGTGATGATATCTTGTCTCGTCGTCTCTCTCGTCTACTACTCACTACATATATCACTGCTAATCTCACTCTCACATGTTACTCATCTCAGTGCTCTTATATCTACTCACTCCTAGTCTGACCGCCATTTCTCCGTCCTATGGGACATCCACTCTTCTTCACCACCTTTTGTGTATTCTCCATCACATCCGTCTCCTCAACTGCCCCTCCCCCCTGCTGGAAATCTAGGCCACTTTCGTAGATGATGTTGCGTCTTGTGAATTACGGCGGCAGTAAGCTGTCTGCCAGGAAAACTCCAGACTGTACACTGTGGCCCAGTGTAGAAACGCAACATTGGCTTTTATGGCCACTATGGGATTTTCCATTGGTCTTTGCCCTCTCAGGTGGGAACATATATCTTTTTCTGCTGAGATGCATTAGGTAGGTTGTAACCAAGTGTTACAGGGAGTCAGGTAGAGTCGTTTTTTTAAAGTCTGGTTGTTCTTTAGTCAAAGCTGGACAATCTCTAATTGCTAAGCTGCGGGCCGCCGTGGAGCCCAGCCAGGCCGTCTGTTTTCCTGCTGCACTAAATGCTGGCCTGATGGTGGTGGGCTGGTCCCTCTCCACGCTCTCCTTACAAGCATGCGTGTCTGCCATGTTTACGACAGCATTCGGATGCCTTTCCCTCTTCACTCCTGGTGTAGTGTTTGGTTCTATACACTGAGCTGTCGGGTTTCAAATTGCCACAAACCCCAGCTTTGACTTTAATCATCTCGAATCACTCTATAAAACTGACCTCAGACCTGCTGCTCTGTGCTTACGGTTTCCCTAGCACCTCATTACCAACAAAGCCGAATGATTATGTGCACTCTATTGCCCCCTAGTCCTGGCTGGCCTGCAGTTTAGCTGAAATGCACTGTGGGGGTTCTCCTGCAGGTGGAGCTGTAAGTCACTGCGCTCTTGAGCGTCAGCCAGCTATCATCATGGAAAATATGCTGGGTGTGTAATGAAGTATTGTGCTTGAGTGTGTTGTGTGTTGTTTTTCCTAATGTGGTATTGTTGAATGATTCTCAAGATTTGAATAGCAGTGATAAATGTCATCTCATGCAGGATTTGTTCAGTTTCAGCAAAACAATTCTAGAATACTTGCATATCTAAAGATATCTATCTATATACATATATTTAGGTATGTGTGTGTGTGCATGTTTGTGGTTTATGAGGACACAAATTTTATAATGACATGGGTATGACATAGGTTATTATGAGAAAGGCTTATGAGGAAAATTTCAGTGTCCCGTTAATTTCAAAAGGCTTTTGCTTTTAAATAATTCAGAATATGAGTTTTTTTTTTTTTGTAAGAATCTAAAAAAGGCAGGAGGGGGAGGAAGTTTCCTGTAACGGGGTTTGGTGGTGGGCAATAGAAAAAACGGTTTGTACAGTATAAAAACCATTACGCCTATGGAGAGTCCCCATAAACCATAAAAACATGTATAGTTGTATATGGTATGTGTATGGTATGTGTACGTGTGTGTGTGGTGGTTGTGTGTGTATAAATAAATAAATTATATATATATCTATATTCTAATAATATTATATATATATAACATTAAGTATACACAAATTTATATAGTAATGAACTATTTTATAAAGACAGTATTATATAGTTTTGAAATATATGTAGTATGTATGAAATGTTTTATATAACGTTTAAATTATTATTATTCCTTTGTTTTTGTTATTGTATGGAAGAGAGCAGCTTGAACATTCTTCAAAACAACTGCTTTTTTGATCCACGGACAAAAGTAAGTCATACAGGTTTGGAATGACATAAGGGTGAATGAATTACCAAATTTTGTTTACTGTCTTATTTATTATCATGTTTTTAGGGAGCAGATCAGAGGCACTGCATTTGCACTACAGAAATGTCATGTTAGTAAAAAATCAGCCCATGTATTTTGCTAAAGGAAACCAGCAGTTTCAGCATTCGTTTTAGCAGTTAAAAGTATTGTAACTTGTAACCTAATTTAAACAGTTGGGCCATGTGTATAATTACCCTCATTTATCTCTGACTGATTCACAGCCAAAAGTTCCTTAAATGAGCATACTTTTACAGAAACCAAGATCCTACAGCTATTTTGTGGGAGTAAATTGGACTGGAAAATTCTTCAATGCCTTTTTTCTTTATCACTGATGAAACGCTGCAGTCGTGCACTCGTAGATGGTTCACATTAGGCCATGTGGTGTTCTCTGCATGGATATGAATTATTGACATGGAACATCATAGCTGAATGGATCATCCCATGTGTCTCCCTTAGGAGATCAGCTAAAAGTCTTTTTACTACAGACTGTCACCACAGACACATCGCTTCAGACTAGACGAAGGATCCAAGTCACGATGGTGTGAGGGGTCCTGCCCTCTGACCTGAAGATGATCTGACATCACTATAGCTTTACCTCAGGGTGATCTGGTAATGCGAGTCCAAGGGCTCAATGATGTCTGTCTGATAGGGCGACAATGGTGTCATGTTTCCTTCGAGCTTCGTCTGCACCTGCGCTGCTCATCAAAAACAGATTATTTCAGATTTGTACGTCTTGTCATTAATATTTGTAAAGTTAATGAGCAGATTCAGACTGATAGATTGCCAAGGAAACGGAACACGAGGACCACGTCTGTGACATCACGGGGTAATTAGGCCCATGAGTGCGCGCGAATCCGCAACTGCGCTGATTTGCATTTTAATATGTTGTTAGCATAGGTGAAGTTTTATCTCCTCTTGATTAGATTCCAGTGATGTAATTACAAAGCAGAGTTTTACTTCTCAGAAAGGGCACCGCGCATAAACATCAATATGATTACCAGTAATTGTTTCAAAACAAATAAGCGGTTGGGTAATCAGTCATCGGGCCGCCTCGGAATTGTTTTGGAAGACGGCCTCCGCTGCAGCACATCGCATTCGGCTCATTTTAACATCTCCGTTTAAATTGGCTTTCCACTTGTCAGAGTAAAGAATATTTTAAAGATGAGTGGTGAAGGCTCAGAGGTAATCAGTGCTTTTAATGATCTTATTTGTGCGTGAGTGGCTCTGTAGACATTACTTAAGAGTCATTGAGAGAGCTGAGACACTGCATTTGAAAAGCTGTCCCCTGACAGCCAAATCCATCCATTTATAAAAGAGGAATTATTATTGACTTTCTCTCTCTCTCTCGCATCTCCGGTAGCCTCTCTTCTCTCTCTCTCTCTCTCTCTCTCTCTCTCTCTCTGTCTCTCTGCTCTCTCTCTCTCTCTCTCTCTCTCTCTCTCTCTCCTCTCTTCTCTATCTGTCTGTATCCGTAAAAACAGAATTCAACCTTGGGAGAACAGGCACAGTGGAAGCTTAGAGAACAGAATAAGTAATGAACACTGTCGTCTTCCTGGGATGTGGCTCACCGTGAAATGGGCTATTGATTTTAAACAGATAAACTGTGTTCTCTTTTGTGTTGAGAAATTACTGAACAATTTAATTAGGGCTGAAACAACAATATTTATTACCAGTTTTTCGCTCCGATCCACCCCCTCCCCACTTTTTTTTTTTTCCCATGAAGTCCTCAGTGTCCTTGTAAACTACCAGAATAATTAAACAAACCGTGTTGCTTAGCTTGGTGTTGCTGATTAGCAGCCTCACCCAAGAGAGGAAGAAAAGAGGGAAATTATATCCATTGATCACGCTGCTAATTCCTGAAGGTCTGGAAGAATTGCCGCACCAGATGACTCTGTTGAAATGAGGATTGACGGCCGCTTTTACATTTGGTGTCGTCCTGCATTGTTTGTGTCATCCCAGTTAGTCTGTTAGCTATTTGTCTAAATATAGCCTTCAGTGCCAATCAAATGGAAAACTTGAGAGATTTCGACAGTGAATTCTTGTGGAGAAAACACTTGTCTTTCAGATCTTCCTGTAGTTTTGAGTTTTTGAAGTACTGATTCCTGTTGGCAAATGAGTCTTACTATCATTGATAAACTCAATCAGTTTTACTTAGTTTGATTACATGTGGGTTGTGTCGGTGAGGAAAAAGTGTTATTTACCTTATAAATAAATAAATAATTGGTATATGTTTTATAGCACTTTTCATAACTAAAATGCAGCTCCAACACAAGTGAAAAATAAAATAAACTAAACACCTTGACAATGCCATTTCACTCAATATATCAAAACGCAACTTAAAAAATAATAATAGTTTAAAAATAAGTAAATATTTCAAAAACATAATAAAAAAATATAATTCAATGTATTGAACAAATTATAAATATTATATTATAATATCTATTCTTATTCTAATATTAACTTTTTTTTATATAACAATTTTAAAGCTTAAATATTCTTTGTTGTCTTTCAGGTTATATGACATCATAAAATCTGCATGTGTTTTTATGGTAAAATAATTATATAATTATTTTTTAAAAGGGTAAATGCTGCTTGTTTTAAATGAGGTACAACACCTCATACCACAGGACAACTTTCCAAAAGTATTTCATGTCAACTACCTATTAGTTGCTGTTGGATTTGTATTTAAATGAACTTGAATTACAGCTTGCACCCCCTTTTTTTTTTTTTGCAGACTGCAATTTCTCAGCCGTTCATCATCAAAATCTCTGTACCCAGGACGTCTGACATTGATCTCTGTCCTTGAGTAGGAATAACATGGGAGAACTTTGTGTCAGATATAAAATACTAACTTGTTTCAGAGCACGTTTTATGGCGGTTAATGACGTCCTCTGGTTTCAGCGGCACAGGATGCCCCGTGACAGCTGTTTAGGGTGGAGAATATGTGTGTGCTCTCTGCTAAATGATTAAATGGTTAAAAGGCTCTTGATTGTAGCCAAGCCACGTGATCCCCTGGGCCCCTGCGAGGAGGGAAAGGTCCCGAGGCAGCTGCTACTTTTGAGCAGGACTCCTTAAGCCCTCTGAGAGCAGGGCCCCTCGCCGTCTGTGCTCCAAGGTGCTGAAAAACAGTTATGCAAGCCCAAATCCTGTGAGCCCCTGTGTGTCTGTGCCTGTGTGTGTGCGTGTGTTCAATTCCAGTCCGCTGGAGTCCCCTTGTGTGAAATAAACACCCAGACTGCTCAGATTCCCCAGTGTGGGTGACTAGGAGCAGGTGTCCCACCAAGCTTTATTAAGTCCTCCCCATCTCTCTCCATTAACGTGGGGAAGAGGGCCTCACAGGAGGCCGTAGACACTCTGTCTGTCTGCGATTCAGATGTAAAGGGCCATGTAGGCATGCACGTCAACCGCTGCATTCCTGGCTTAATCACACTGTTTCATGCTTTATGTAGCCTTATTTGAAAGGAGGGTTCTTATCGCCCTCAGC
>JADLZN010003889.1:26938-70244 GCA_018155175.1 Sinocyclocheilus anophthalmus | reverse complement strand
AGTGTTAACAGTATGGATATAGTGGAACGAGAAAACTTGAATGTTTCCAATGCTGTCATGGTTGGTGGCATAACACTGAGTGAATCTGACCAAAACTTAGAAGCATGGCTTGTACGGTATGGCAGCATTAGTCGTGTAGCGAATAAGATAATGGGAAATATGAGTAATTAATCATAACTAGATATAATTAATTATAAATATTTAGATCCGCAGTAGATATTTAGCTGACCTCTCAGGGTCAACTGTCTTGTCAATTCTAAGAATGTTAATTTCCTGGTTAAGGGAAATAACTTCCTTACTGTACAATTCTACAAAGAGCTTGTAGCATAAATCTGCATGATTAAGTGACTCCAGTTATGAGCAAACAATGAACCATGTCAAGTGTGATACAAGTAAGGTTTTATTAACTACATAAACACTTAAACTAGTCTAATATACTACATAAACACATAAACTGGTCTAACACACTACATAAACACAGTTGTATAGGAAAGGGTTAAAGCTTAAGCAGTAAAAAGGAGAGAAATAAAAAATGATGTTATGGAACCATTTGATATTCAGCAGATTTACACCTGAGGGAAACATCAGATTCTTAGTTCAAACACACCTTTGTAAAAAGGTGCAAATGATACCTAATGTATCAATTAATAAGACTAAGTTTGAATACTTGCAAGTCTTGTCTGTCTGAAAGAAAGGCTTGATGCAATCTGAAAGTCCCAGTGATCTTTGCTGATGTTGGTTGATGAAAAAGAACCAGTTTGAGTCAGAGAATCTTGTTGAAATGGAAAGGTCGAGGCCGAAGCCTGGCAAATAACTTAGGATGTTCTGGAGCGTTGGCGCTCACATCTTATCAAAACCTAACAGAACAACCGACTCTGGGCAGGTCCCTAGTGTGGGCTTTTAATGTCTCGGAAGATTCCCGCCTCTCAAGATGGCTTGTCCAATGAGAAAGGCCGGAATTCCAAGTGGGAGTTTTGAGATACTGGGTAGTTTTATGACTCTTTGTGTGGAAGCATGGTAATTTGCAAATGGAACTTGAATCGAAATTACTAAAGATTCTCAGGACACTAATATATTGCCTATGTACCAACATATAATATACATGCTCGTTTAGATCATCAGAAGGCGAATTCAAAGATACTAAACATGGTAGGATTACATAAAGGCAAGATGACAGGAATGAGTGTTTCCATCATAAGCCTGCATAAAACAGTCTAAAAATACCTAAGACAACATACACCATGACCTGAAAGATACACTGTTCATTCAAAGAAAGGTTTTCCTATGAATTAATTAGAGAACAGTACATTGATACTGTGCCTTGATGCTTTGCTATGGAAAAGGCGACGTGAGAGTCTCTTGGCTCACATTCCTCTGGGCAATAACCCAGTGATATCCGCGGTGGGTGCCATGGAACCAGGAGGCCTGTCGGCTTCCTGGGGTGTACGCATTTGGGGGAGGGGCAACAGGTCCTCTATGGTGTTAAAGATGGTGTTATAGAGTATGTGTTAAATATAGCTAACAAAATATATAATGTGTGTTTGATTGGTCCAGACGCTAAAAACTTCCCCCTTTTCCGGCATTGTTGTCCGTAGAATAGACAGCAACGAGAGATGTCAAAGGTGCAGAACAATCGAACAAACCCCTGCCACTCACGGCTGGGAGACAATGGTGGCTCTCTGGCTGTTGTTGCCTACAGGAGTGGTTGTGGTGCCATGGTGGATGCTGCCAGGTGGTGCGCTGTGGTTTTGTAGGCTGTAGCACAGGTTGGAGTCCTCGAGGCTTAGGAAGGCAGGTTGTCGAGATGGTACCTAGTGATGATGGCAGGAGAGCAGCAGGTGGTTGTTAGCCCTCTGTTTTGCTCAAACGTCACTAGAAATCTGATGTTTGCGGTGTCGCTTGGCTCTTGTGGCGGCACAGACTTGAGCTTGCCTGAGTTGTGTTGGTAGAGCTTTCGCTGTTGGGCATGTGGGCCCGTTGCTCAATCCAACGTTGTCTGGCTGCTTCTAGGGTGTCGACCGGTTTCAAGGGATGCTCCTCCCTTGGAGGGTCTGATGCTGTGTTGCATCAGGCAAGGAGTCAGAAGTTTGTCCTTCTCAGTACTCCTTAGTTGAGTTTTGTTCAAGGAGCTCTTTTGCAAGTGTCAGTAGCTCCTGTAACCCAGAAGTAGGCGTGTCCAGCTGTCCTTGTGTAGCCTCCGTTCGGCACCTGTGTGAAGGGTGTGGAGGAGGATGTTGTGGTGGACTGCTGTTGGACATACCGTGGTGTTTGCAGGATGAGGACGCCTTTTTCCATGGCTTTTCCCAGTGGTTGGTCTGGAACCTGGGTCTGTTGCCATGGTGATGGCTCTGTCCTCTTCTGGCTAGGGGCTTTTTGTAGAAGGGTTTTGCATTGTGGCAATGCTGGGTGCCTTCTGGTGCCCGCTTTGGATTCTGAGTTGTGAAGTTCAGAACCAGCAGCGATCAGTCCATGTTCAGACTCTGGGTCTGAGAATTCCTTTATGATGGCTTGTTTAAGCTGCTGGTGAGGCTGCAGGGTCAGTTTCTTTGATGTCCTCAGGGTCTCTGCAGTATTTAGGTTGCCAGATGTATTGTCTCTGGCCAGCTCGTTGGGGTCTGTGAGGTCACACGGTGTGTGTGTCTGCAGTGATTCTCTGGAAAGGTCCCTGCCCCACCCCCTTGTGGCTGCTAGTTGGTGACGTGTGAACAGTGGGCTCTCGCCCCACCCCCTCGCAGGTCGCCCCTCTTGGCTGAGGGGGGTGGGCCTGCTGGCCAGGGGAAGTTCTGTTTCGTGTTTTCCCTGTCTGTTCACCTTGTGGTCTGCAATCATATTCCAGTTCATTTGTGACATTGAATTCACCTCGGGCTGCTTGCAGGTGGCATTCACATGCGTTGTTTCGGTTCGCCTGAATTAAACTTTTTTTTTTCTCTGCAGCTGCAGAGGATTTCAGGGTTTTCAGGGAGCTTACTTGTGAAGTGTCAAGCAGAAGGCTTTGGCTCCCTTCCCCCCCTTCGTGCTTGCACCTGCGGGGAGGCTGCACTGCTGGTGGAGCAGGCTGTCTTTTGCTTGAGTCTATGCGCAGTCGGTAGGACTGTTTAGATTTTTTTCTGAACTATGTCAAGCTCCTCTTTAATTGCTGAGTCAGTGTTTGCCCCTCAGCTCTGGCTGCATGCCGATGGCCTCCTAAGGCCTTAGATCTGGTGTCTCTCTCATTTAGTTCCACATATGCTGTTTTTACAGTGACTTTGTGTGAAACAGTTCTCTTTCCAAGTCCTGTCTGATGGCTTTTTCCAGCGGCGCTTGGTGTCCAGCGGCTGTTAGAGCCTCCTGAAGACTGGTGATTTCCTTCTGTTGCACCATTCTGTGAGGTTCTTTGCATCTGTTCTGTGCTTTCTCTCGTTGAGCAGGTGTCAGTTCTCTGCAGAATTCTGTGACTTGCAGTTTCAGCTCATTTACCTCCTGTCTGAGGCCCTTGAGGGTGTGGGCCGAGGAGAGGATGATGCTGGTCAGGTGTTCACTTATGTCGCAGTCTTGCTGTTCTTTTCTTTGCCATTGCAGGTCGTTGGCTGCTTTGAGCTGAAGGATGTCCATTACAGTGCTCTGCTAAGTTTCCAGGTGGTCCTGGTGAGCTGGCAGGGCTGGATGTCTGTGGAATGTCTGCGACATACTGGCACGCTTGCGGGAACACCAGAGAGAGAAAGGCCAGACAAATGCAAGTACGTACAGAGTTGTTGAGCTATCTGTATGGGGAACGGCTGTGTAGGCCGTGTAATGTATGACTAGCTGGTGGGAGGCAGCTTGTGAGGTAGGGTGCTATGTTTTTGTGACACAAAGAGAGAGTTTGAGTAACTTTGTTGAGGGGGCCGTAAGCAGGGGTCAGCTGATGACCGGGCTATACATGTAGTCAAACTATTACTTAAAACACTGATGGTTCACGGGTTTGGTCACTATGACGAAACGGAATTAAAATAAGTAAACTCAAAAACAAAAAAAAAAAAAAGAAAAGGAAGATTTTACCTATTTAGTTTTCTTTTTCTAAGAGATATGGCTAAGCAGATTTCACTTGTGTGTGATGCTGCAATAGACTTCATAAACATAGGGTTAGACTGTTAGCTAAACTAGCAGGGACCCACCAAAAACCTCGTCAAAAGAAAAAGAAACAGTAGGAATTGTTCCTAGTTCTATCTTGGCCTACAATGTGTTGAACAGTAGCTGCCCTTCAATGTATTAGGTCTGGCACTGAGGAGTGAGGAGAAGTAGCGAGGAAACAGGGATTAGGCTACTAATAACCTGTATAACTCATTAAGGAAACAACAGTTGCTAGACTAATGTAATCCTATACAAAACGCGAAGATGGTGATGTAAAATAACTAAAATAAGGTAAAAGAAAAAAAACAACAACAAAAGCGGGTCCCCTAATAGCTGGAGGGAAATAAAAAAGCGAAAGGTAAATAAAAAAAATTATAAAAAATAAATTGATTTAATAAATCTCAAATTTATAAAATCAATTTAGCTGAATTGGTTACATTGTGAAAAACAAAGTAACTACATGAATAAAATTAAAAAGGCCTAGATAAGTCAAACAAAAATAAACAATAACACAAGTAAAACTAAAGTATGTGGGGAGGGACCGGCCAAACTGAATCCAACGAGGAGGTGATGGCATCAACAGGAAGTGACACCAGGGGTGACGGGGGATAGAGAGAGAGAGAGAGAGAGAGATGAGCAGTTAGAAGTTAACTTTACAGCTATTAGCGGAGGGGTCATAAAAATTTTTTGGCTTTAAAAAAAACCAAGCTTTCTATCAGTTGAGGTAAAGGGCTTAGCTTAAGAGTTAGCGTTGGTTTACACGCAGTTCTTTGTTTACACACAGGTCTGTGAAGTGGGTGCTGTTGTCAGACTAACCGGAAGAGTCTGCTCACACTTCCGGGGTCACGTGTTGCTAGGAGACCGATGCAAACTCACACCAGGTGCAAGGGTAGCAGAACTTGCACTGCAGTGAGCATGCATGGGAAACTTGTGCGGGGCATAACAGTCAGTTATGACATGTCCCATACAAATTCATTCATTAATCAAAACAGCACATTCACTTCACAGGCAATGGTGGATTCGTAGTTAGCTACGCTAGAATAAAACCATTAATTTGACTTAAATGTTTCACATGAGCGGATCAATATAAATACAATGATACGTAACATATAATAAGGCCTTAAATCAGTGAAATGAGGAGCATCGATCAGATCACCTACACAGTGCTGAAAAAAGGGGATTTCTTCACCCAAGATCAAACCGATTTATTCTGGTACCATTTATATGAGCTGCTAATCTGAGATTTAGTCGTCAGAAAAGACTTGTCTTCTACTAACAACAGAAATTAGGATTTCTTCGCTAAAATCAGGTTAGTTTCTTATCGTACGATTTAAACACATTATAGCACTGAAACTTTCTACTACCTGTAGGAAGGCACATTCAAGCTATAGTTTTATCTGATTTTGATCAGAAACTGGTGCGCGCATGTATAAGAGTTACGTAAATGTTTCACATGAGCGGGTCGATATGAATACAATGATACATAACACATAATAAGGCCTTAAATCAGTGAAATGAGGAGCATCACTCAGATCACCTACACAGTACTGAAAAAGGGGATTTCTTCGCCCAAAATCAGACCGATTTATTCTGGTACCATTTATATGAGCTGCTAATCTGAGATTTCGTCGTCAGGAAAAAGACCTATGCTCCACTAACACAGAAATTAGGATTTCTTCGCTAAAATCAGGTTAGTTTCTTATCGTACGATTTAAACACATTATAGCACTGAAAACTTCTTACTGCTTGTAGGAAGGTGCATTCAAACTACAATCTTATCTGATTTCGATCAGGAACTGGTATGCGCATGGAGAAAAAGTTACTAAAACTTATGAGACAGACACATAAGACTGATTATTGGGTCTGCTTGCAAGCAAAGTTTAAAACGACGCCACCGTTCTAAATTACTGCTCGTACTGCATAAAGTAGGAAACTATTATTTTCCTGGCCATGTGAATGCTGGGATTTTTCTGGCTAGCTTGTCAAGGTCTCTGGGGGTCGCATCATGCGCTGCCGCAGGGATCCTGGGAAGGGACCCCCTCCTCCCTGTGGTTGCTTGAGGTATTATGGTTCTGTCTGCTGAGTTGTTAAGCAGAAAGTGCTGGCTCCCCCATTCGTAGCTTGGTGCACCTGAGGGAGTTTTCACTGCTGAGTGAGGGCGCAGGAGTAGGGTGTCTCTCCCACAGTGTTTCCTTTTGCAGCCTATAAGAGTCCCTGAGTCCTCTTCGGACCATGTCAAGCTTGTCTTGAGTGTTGTTCAGCTGCTGGATCAGAGTTTCTTGAAGTCTATTGATTTCCTCCTGTAGCTCCATTTTGCTTGGGTCCTTGTGGGATACCGCTGTGATCTGTTGCTTGAGATAATTTACCTCCTGTTTCAGACCCATGAGGTTATGGGCCAGGAAGATGATGACCTTGGTGAGCTTTTTGTAGCCATAACTCTCGCTTGAGTCATGAGTCTGTGGTACTCTTCTCTCTGTGTCCAGTTGCTTTAGGCTCAGTAGGTGGTCGTCGGCCCTGAGTAGGGGGTGTTCCTCACAACGCCTGACCAGCCCTCTTTGGTCTGCATTCTGGTCAGTTAGTCTGAGCATCTGCAACATTTAGGCAAACTCGTGTTGAGAGTAAGGGCTAGACACTACTACAAGATCAAAACAGAGTGTGAATGCTAAGATTGGTTTGGGTCAGCATATGTTTGCTGAAAAGGGCGTAAACAGGGTTTTGATTGATGACTTAAGACTACTCTTATTGTCAAATTATCACTCAGAATTTACTGATGGATCCCCAAACAGGCTCAATCTCTGAGGAAATGAAGGAAAAAAGGGAAAAGCAGAAGGAAAAGGAGAGCATTTCTATTCAGATAATGCTGATTATTTGGTGCCAGAAACGTTTGTCTAGATGACTTTTGTAACAGGGTCATAAAAGTTAGGGCACATGTTTGAAAATAAACAAATCAGAAATAGAAATGTCTCTGGTTCCTTTTTTAGGTTCGGAGAGAACATCAAAACAAAGGGGGCAAAACATGTAAATGGATTTAAAATTAGCTGCTATTATTAAAACAAGGTAATCAAACTGGTATTAGGAACAAATAGTAGCACTAGTGATTAGTGTGTTACTAAAACCACCCAATAACTTAATGATTCTTCTCTAGATAGACAGTTAAAATGTAATTAAATTTAGATTTAATTAGCTAGTAACTAAGCAATAGCATTCAGCAAGGATACATCTAAGATAGTTAAATTCGCTGAGACGAATTGAAGATTGAGAAACATAGAAAAAGAAGAAAAAGGGAAAAATCAGAAACCAGGGATTAGGTTAAATTCAAATTACTTCACACTGCATACACACATGCTGTATTTAAAAGCTTCAATTAAAGAGTGCTAACCCCTAATTGTTAAAGCTATTTGGTAGCTTAGCCTAAAATGAAACTATGCTAAGTAGTGTTAGCTTAGCTGCTTCAAATGGTTTGTTTACAACATGGCGTGTTGTGCTATGTGAAGTTAGCGCTTCCTGTGACAAGTTGTCACGGTAACCAATGCATGCCAGTGCAATTCAAGCAGTTTAGTGTCTGCCTATTTTAAAAGTTGCCCACAGTTTTAGAAAGTGGTGCTTTCAGTCCTTCAAGACTTGTTGCATTAAATAAGCACTTCTGTGAGTGCTTCTCTAATTTAACAATAAACTTCTTGCACTTGTTTAAAGAATTACAAAACGGGTTTACTGTAAGTTAAAACCGGTTTAAACATATATGTAGTTATGTGTGCCTCACACATGAATACTAAAGTACAGAATTACACCTTTAATTTCACTCAGCGAGTGAAACACAGTAATGACCACCAGGTTGCTAGGCTTGTATATATGCAGTCAAAGTGTAGATGAATTGCTTCACTCTAATTATAATCTCTAAGGCCCTTATGATGTAGAAAGAGGAGCAACACTCAAATCTACCTTGATATAACTGTACTGAGATTTTTTCTTCAAAGAAACAATTTAAACAATACTGCAATTTTGTGATTTCTTCACTAAAACAGATTAATACATTATGGTACAGTTTGGACATGCCGCTGAGCTGAGATTCAGACTTATGCTTTGTCAGAACAGATTTATGTTTTAATACTGAAATTAGGGTTCCTTTGCTAAAAATCAGATTAACCTTACACTGATACCATTAAGCATGAAATACATAAAGACTCTTCCAATCATAATAGCGGTACCAATTCAAACCCCCACTTTATATGCATCTCAACAAGCCAGCAAATAGGGCCACAACCGCGCATCTCAAGTCACGCCCTATTTTAACCTGGACTATCACGCACACACTTTTAGGTTGACAGTGTTTAAACTCATAACTTTCGTTTTATCATGCCCGCATTTTCTCCACCAATCTGTAGCGAATCAGCTATGGGGAAATATGAATAATTAATCATAACTAGTTATAATTAATATAAATATTTAGATCGCTTGTAGATATTACTGACCTCTCAGGGTCAAACTGTCCTTTTCATTCTAAGAAACGTTCATTTCTGGTTAAGGGAAAATAACTCTTACTGTACATTCTACAAAAGATGTTAGCGTAAATCTGCATTGAGGAATGAATAAAGTTATGAGCAAACAATGAAACCACGTAAGTGTGATAAAAGTAGGTTATAATATATAAACACTTAAACTGGTCTAACATACTACATAAACACATAAACTGGTCTAACACATGTAAGGGTTTTTATTTATTAGCTCTAAAAAGGGGAAAATTTATGACGAATTATAACTGGTTATGATTCATAAATATTTAGATTATATATTCGAATTAACTGCAGCAGAATCAATATCACAATTATTTGATCTGTCCGTCCACCAAGCAGACAATATAATAATTTATCAATTCAAGGAATATTTATTTTCTGGCCACGGAACAATAAACTGTCCTTCTTTATGCAATGCTAGCAGTAATTCAGCAAATGTAGCAAGGGTTCAAACATTAATTGACTTCGAATTGTCAATTAACAATCAGTTGTGAATATAAGGGATTAAATAAATGAAACTATATCTAACATATAAATAACTAAAACATATATACACAGAATGAAACAAAGTAAGGAAAAGAGAGAGAATAGAAAAGAATGGCAGTATTTAACATCACTTAACCACAACCTTTGAAAAACATCAGAGAATCAAAAATCACCTTAAAAAGGGACTGAAACTTAAACACACATCTAAATAATTTTAAGCGGTTACTCGCATTTGTTTTCGATTGCTGAAGAAGAATCCTGATGCGGTAGATAACGGAGGTCTTTTGATGAGTTCGTGAGGAGTCAACTGGAAGTTTTTACTTCTGGTTCTTCTGAAGAAAAAAGTCCACAGCGACTAACGTTACTTGAAGATAAAAACTGCCGGAAAAATAAAACTCAAGAGGAAGATCTTGAGAGTCTTGGAAAGGTGTTGTCTCAAAACGAAGAGGAGTTTCTGAGCAAAGATTATTTCAGGCTAATCGCTTTTGAGAATTCCTATTCTGTGTGGACTGGCCAATAAGAGGCATGAATTTTGAGCGGGAGAAACTTTCTTTGTCTCTTGTTTATGGCTCATTTGCATGTTTTATGGCAGGTCTGGAATTTCTGTAGTTTTAACCCAAAATATCGTACAAATCATATGATGCGTTTCACAATCACATACTGTACCTCATTGTCCGAGGAATGAAAAACAGGTAACATTGATACCAAGAAACAAACATTTGGAACAGATTAAACCAAATATACATACATACACCTGAATATCAGTGTTTTATGGCCTTTAACTATACAAATAACGGTGTAACTCAGCTAAATCAATAGGGGAACGTACAAACAACACAGGCAATATACCAGATATATTTGTAGAGTATAATAGAGTAAAGGTCTTTATGTTATTGTGTTTGTGTTGTATTTGTGTGTGTGTGTGTGTGTGTTAGTTTACTTGGCCAGCCAGGCCCAGTTGCCTGGCCATTTTCAGCTCTTTTGGACAGTGTTTGAAGTCAGATGGGGGAGATGATAGTGGTGGGCTGGTTAGAATCTCCTTGACGGCGAGGAACCATTTGGCAATTTAAAACCCCTATACAAACATAACATCTCTGACCAGAACTGTAATTTATATGCAAATGCCAAAGGCTAAAAGGGGTCTCTTAAGCCATAAATCCCAAAGATCATGCATGATTTTACGCAGACGCTACACACACATACACACACACAGTTTGTATAGGAAAGGGTTAAAGCTTAACGCAGTAAAGAGAAGAGAAATAAGAATATGAAGTTATTGAACCATTTGCATATTCAGCAGATTTACACCTGAGGGAAACATCAGATTCTTAGTTCAAACACACCTTTGTAAAAAGGTGCAAATGATACCTAATGTATCAATTAATAAGACTAAGTTTGAATACTTGCAAGTCTCGTCTGTCTAAAAGAGAGGCTTGATGCAATCTGAAGACTCAAGTTGATCTTTGCTGAAGTTGGTTGATGAAAAAGAACCAGTTAGTCAGAGAATCTTGATGAATGGAAAAGTCAAGGCCGAAGGCCTGGCACAAAACTTAGGATGTCCTGGAGCGTTGGAGCTCACATCTTATCAAAACCTAACAGAACCACCGACTCTGGGCAGGTCCCTGGTGAGAGGCCTTTAAGGTCGGAGAAGATTCCCGCCTCTCAAGCTGGGCTTGTCCAATGAGAAAGGCCAGAATCCAAAGTGGGAGTTTTGAGATACTGGGGAGTTTTTATGGCTCTTTGTGTGGAAGCATGGTAATTTGCATATGGAACGAATCGAAATTACTAAAGATTCTCAGGACACTAATATATTGCCTATGTACCAACATATAATATACATGCTCGTTTAGATCATCAGAAGGCGAATTCATAGATACTAAGCATGGTAGGATTATATATAGGAAAGATTGACGGGACGAGTGGTTCCCTTATAAGCCTGCATAAAACAGTCTAAAAATATCTAAGACAACATACACCATGACCTGAAGGATACACTGTTCATTCAAAGAAAGGTTTTCCTATGAATTAATTAGTAGAAAAGTACATTTCTACTGTGCATTGTGCCTCTTGCTATGGAAAATGCAGTGCGAGTCTCTCTGCTCACATTCCTTTGGGCAATAAACCCAGTGATATCCGCATTGGTTGCCATGGAACCAGGGGCCTGTTCTGCCTCCTGAGGTGTTACGCATTTCGGGGGAAGGGTCCACAGGTCCTCATATGGCTTGTTAACTGAGGGGTGTTATAGAGTATTTGTTAAATATAGCTAACAAAATATATATTGTGTGTTTGATTGGTCCAGACGCTACAGTCGTAATCTGCTTATTGACGCCCCCCCCCCCCCCCCCCCCCCCCCCCCTCTCCCCCCCCACCCAAACATCCTGACATTCATTGCGGCTATAATAGAGTTGCACATAGCTCTGCAATGAAAAACCTGAAGCCTCTGTTGCCTTTAAGTATTGTTAGCACGCCAGATGCAGATGTCATATTCACTGTGCATGCTCTAAGCAGTGTATACTCACCTGTAGTTAAAGATGATGCTACTAAGGGCTATCTGGCAAATTTGAAAGCCATTGCTAATGCTACTGGCAAATGTTTTGAAGAAGTGCTTCAAGAGGAGTTAGTAAAGATGAGGTCAGTTGGCCCTACCACTGAACAGTTGCCCAGCTGTCATGTAGCGGACTCCCAAACTCAGCACTGCCAGTTCATTCAATGACCGTGGGTCACCCGGCACATCACAGAGAATGGGAGAAAATAGAGATGGAACTTTCTCACCAAACGTTTCTCCATTGCTGGGTGTTGAAATCCAGAAAACTCAAAACCTGTCCAAGGAGAATGAGATTAATACTGTACCTAATACTGGTGGAATTAACAACCCTTCAGCCACAGGGATGCCGCATCCAGTTCTGACTATGGATATGATAGATCCTCCTGGTGTGCAAAGAGTCGTGGTTGAGCACGTTGTGAGGACAAGTGATGTGACAGCCCAGCATACTTCCCTACGTCTCAGATCTTTCTCAGGGAAAATTCCACGTCCACCCAATGAACCAGACTTCGAAACATGGCGAGCAAGTGTGGATTCCTACCGTCTGTTTCAGACTTGTCTCGTACAAGAAGAATCCTAGACAGCTTGCTTCCACCTGCTGCTGACGTAATTAAACATGTTAGCCCACAATCATCGCCCTCAGTATATTTAGAGTTGCTGGAATCGGTGTATGGATCAGTGGAGGATGGGGAAGAGCTGCTGGCAAAGTTCATGATGGCGTTGCAGAATCAGGGAGAAAAGCCTTCCAGCTACTTGCATCGATTACAAGTGATGTTAAGTGCAGCGGTGAGGAGAGGTGGCATTGCAGAGAGGGAGCGTGATCGGTGTTTGTTGAAGCAGTTCTGTCGTGGGTGCTGGGATAACGGCTTAATTGTCAGTCTTCAGCTGGAAGGGAGAAAGAATAATCCACCTTCTTTCGCTGAACTAGTAGTGTCTGTCAGAGCGGAGGAAGGCAGGCAAGCTTCAAAGGAGGATCGGATGAGGAATCATTTTGGGATGACTAAACAAGGTCTAGCCCCTTCTAAGTCACGAGCTGCAGTTCATCAGTTGTCTGCTCACTCACATGAGGTAGCCAGTGAAGCAGTCCCTGAAACAGACGCCATGAGAAAACAAATATCAAAAATTCATTGCCAACTTGCCTCCACGCAATCATTGACTAACCAGAAGTGCCAGCCCGCTTGTTCCAAAGTGGTGGATGTGACTTCGCTGAAAAAAGCACTGACTGAACTATGAGCCCAGGTTCAAGCTGTGGAAGCTGCAGTTTCCCCAAAGGTCCAGAACAGAAGCTCAGAAGCTGAGGAAATTGATGAATTAACAAGACAGGTTGCAAAGTTAAAAGCTCAATTAACTGTCTCAGAATCACAGAAACATCAGCCAGGAAGAACATCCAGGTTCTGGAGCCCTTCTGCTATGTCACAGCCCAAGCAGATTAGACAGGAAGAGAGTCAGTACTGATGGATTGACCTCGGCTCGACCTCGTCCAGGCTACTGTTTTCGCTGTGGAGAAGACAGTCATATCGCCATACATTGTGAAAATGATCCAAATCCTGCCAAAGTAGAAAGCAAACAACGTCAGCTGAGGGAGAAACAGGCTCATTGGGACCTGGAAAATAGAGTTGCATCCCCACGGTTAAACTCCAATCAATCTCTGTAGCAGGGCGTACAGAAACTGAGGAAACACTCACATGCCCTAACAAACCTAGAGGAGTATTCAACAAGTGTTGTGAAGAAGTAATGCAGAGAAAATTACCAAGAGGATTGGTTTTAATGAAGTGTACTGCCCAGTTGGTTGTTGAAGGAACTTCAGTGAATTGTTTGCTAGATACAGGTTCCCAAGTAACCACCATTCCACTTTCCTTCTACCACAATCATCTATTTAATCACCCTATGAAGTCACTTGAGTCTTTACTAGAAGTGGAGGGAGCAAATGAGCAGTCAGTTCCCTACTTAAGCTATGTAGAGCTCACTCTGACATTTCCTAAGGAGTTCTTGGGAGTAAAAGCAGAAGTTACCACATTAGCTCTAGTGGTCCCTGATTTGATGAACGTGCCCCAAGAGAGTGCTCGAGCCGTGCGCTTTCATCTGAGTGTACTGTTTCATGTTGGAGCGTGGTGTTCAGATCCCGGCACTCATGTCTTGAGTTTCGGTTTCGTGTCGGGGTCCGGACACTCGCACTCCATGTTCTGTCTTGTTGTGGCAGCGTGCGGTCTCGAGTTCGCTTGGCCGTGCGCTCTTCTGTCCACGTGTGTTGTGTTTTGTGTAGCACGCGGTTTGTGTTCAGCCACGTGCTTTTCTTGTTGTCTTGTGTTGTTGTTGCACGCAGCTCGTGTTATCGGCTGCGTGCTTTCATGTCCTGTTTTGTCTTGTGTTGTGTAGCACGCAGCTTCGTTTTTCGCTGGCTGCATGCTATCTTGTCTTGTTTGAACACGCGGCTTATGAGTTATCTCATTAGCTGCGTGTTCGTGTTTTGTTTTGTGTGAGCACATGGCTTTTGTCTTTGTTTCCTGTGTGCCATGTGCTCTCATGTCAATTGTCTTGACCCCACCCATCTTGTTACCTGATTATTGGTTAATTTGCCCCACATGTCTTCCCTCGTTACCCTCCTCATTTGCTCTCCATTTATTCTCCTTGTATTTGCAGTCCCGAGGCAGTTCGTCATCGTATCTCCCTGGATGTGTCCTGTCGTGTCGTGTCCAGATCCTGCCTTGCCAGCCTGTTTTTCCCCCACAGGGTAGTTTTTGTTGTTTATTTTGTTTTATTTGAATAAAAAGCCTTTATCTCCTGCACCATTGAGTCCTCGACTCATCCCTTCATCCCCAACCCTGACAGTACGAACTGGCCAGTATGAGGACTCAGTGGAGGAAGGGCTTATGTGGTCCACCACCCTCCACTCTCTCCAGCCCCCTCTACCAATGGATCATCCAGTTCAAGGACCTGAGCTCCCTCCTTCAGTGGGGGACTGATGTGAGAAGGTTTGCTCTGGAGTTCAGCAGTGCTGCAGAGGGGTTGGGGATCAATGATCCGGCCCTCAAGGACCTTTTTAATAGTGCCCTTGATGAGCCCCTCAACTGGTGGCGAATGAGGGGGCTGGACCACCTGACGTTTGCAGGGTTTGTGGAGTTCTTGGCACGTCCCCCAGCTAAGGGGGCAGCAGTGCCTCCTGTGGCAGCTGACGATGCTGCTGTTCCCCCAGAGGCAGCTGACGAAGCTGCAGCTCCCCCAGAGGCGGCCGACGATGCTGCATTGCCCTGCTCTCGGGAACAGAGGAGGGGGAGGAGGAAGAATGGGTCCGCCTCACCACCCCTAGAGACGGCCGAAGAGGCTGCAGCTCCCCATGAGGTGGCCGAAGAGGCTGCAGCGTCCCCGAAGGTGGCCTACGAAGCTGCAGCGCCCCCGGTGGTGCCTGATGAGGTTGCAGTGCCCGCAGTGGTGGCCAAAGAGGCTGTTGCGCCCCCAGAGGTGGCCGACGAAGTTGCAGTGCCCCGCCCTCGGAAACGGAGGAGGAGGAAAATGGCTTCCTCCATCCCACATGGCTTGGAGGCCATCCAGGAGCCCGCTGTTGTTGGCCTGGAGGCCGTCCCAGACCCTCCAAAGCTCCTTGCCCTGCCGGCTCCGCCCAAGCTCCTTGCCCTGCCGGCACCACCCAAGCACCTTGCCCTGATGCCGGCTCCCTCCTTGATACGGGCTCCACCCTTCCTGCCTGCCAAGCTCCCAGCTCCACCTTGGCCCCCTGTCAGGACTCCAGAAGCGCTAGAGCCCATCTGGTCCGTCCCTCCGGTTCCGCCCTGGCATCCTGCCAGGACTTCTGGACTGCCTGAGCCTCCCTGGCTCAACCATACAGCCCCATCCCTGGGCACTATAATGACTTTCTGGCCTGTACTGTTGGCACTGGCTTGGCTCCCTCCCTCCTCTCTTTGTCTCTGTGTTTAGATTGTTCCTGTCTTGTGTTGTGTATCGGTCTTGTGTTGTCATGTTTGTTCTGTCATGTTTCTGTCTTGTTTTTGTTGTGTCTCGTTAAGGACGCCAGGTGGCGTCCCTTTTGAGGGGGGCTAGTGTCAGGGTTCTGTCACTTCAGTCTAGTGTAATTCATGGATTTGTGACAGAGCCCTGACACTCCCGCCATGTCATTGTTTTCATGTGAGCGTGTGGCTTCGAGAGTGCTCGAGCCGTGCACTCTCGTCTGCGTGTACTGTTTCATGTTGGAGCGTGGTGTTCAGATCCCGGCACTCATGTCTTAAGTTTCAGTTTCGTGTCAGGGTCCGGACACTCGCGCTCCATGTTGTGTGAGCGTGTGGCCGAGTTCACTCGGCCGTGCGCTATTCGATCCACGTGTGTTGTGTTTTGTGTAGCACGCGGTTTGTTTACAGCGTGGTGACCTTCTCTTGTGTTTTGTTTTGTTTTGTGTGAGCACATGGCTTTTGTCTTTGTTTCCTGTGTGCCATGTGCTCTCATGTCAATTTTCTTGACCCCACCCATCTTGTTGCCTGATTATTGGTTAATTTGCCCCACGTGTTCCCTCGTTACCCTCCTAATATGCTCTCCATTTATTCTCCTTGTGTTTGCAGTCCAGGGGCAGTTTGTCATCATATCTCCCCGGATGTGTTCTGTCGTGTCCAGATCCTGCCTTGCCAGCCTGTTTTTCCCCCACAGGGTAGTTTTTGTTGTTTATTTTGTTTTATTTGAATAAAAAGCCCTTAACTCCTGCACCACTGAGTCCTCGCCTCATCCCTTCATCCCCAACCCTGACAATATGGTAATGTACAGCAGTGCTTGTGTTTCTAATACTTATGCTGTGAAACTAAATATTTTCAAGAAACATAAAACTGAATTAATCATTAACTGAATTCAAAAGTAAGTTAAGACAAAAAAAGCGACGATCAATTTATAAGAAAACCACCACAGAATACCTCAGGGAATGCGTTTGCTTTGCGTTACATATTTTAAGCTGACCTTGTATTGGAATTTTTTTTATTTATTGTTTAATGTTGTTTATCCATTCCTGGCCTTATGGTAATGTCCCATATTGGAATGTTTTATAATGTAACGTTATATGTTCAGTCAATGACTGTATACTGTGTTCAATAAACAAAATATTTGTGATAATCTGTTGCCCAAATATTTAATGTAATGTTGAATTGCTTTGCTTGTTAAGATAATGTAAACCCATGAGGTGAGAAAAACTTAAAAGCATATTCATATATCTTAAAACTTCTGATTACACGAGCCTAAGCTCTTTTTTAATAAAATCCATGCAAAAATTAATATCAGATAATTTTTAGAATACAATATATCGTGTACCGCTGATTTTGGGCTTAGACGCGTCCCGTGACGTCATTGCAACTCGCATTCAGTCAAAGAAAGGTTTCTCCATTCCAAAAATGTAATGAACAGCCTTGCGTTCTCATCATGACCGATTTACAAGAGCTACATTGGACAAACAAACCGAAAGCAGAACAAATCCGCACTACTCGTTTATCTGCTCGGTTTATCTGATCTCGATCACGCAACACCGTTATACACAGCCCTGGGAGATACAGTGAAGAAAGCAGTCCAATTCACCACAGAATCAATAACATCTCTGTGAAATCTTGTGAGAAGCAGAATTCTGTTAAAGCTACAGATATCAGAACAAACGCTACTGATGTGGAAACCAGGAAAAAACACTGTTCAATAAACACAAATCACCACCATTCACCATGGATTTAACAGTAAAACTACTGGAACAACTTGTGGCAGAAATGGTCTAATGTTTTCAAGTGTTTTTAAATGCTTCACTCAACTTTTCCCAGCACTTCAAAGCTTTAGTATTACCGAATTTGAAAGTTATTTTTAATGTGATGACATTATTTGTTCATCCTTCATAGGTTGCCCCATTTATACAACTAAAAGTTTCATAATGTAGGAAAGCAAACAATTATTTAAAAATAAAAAAATAAATTAAATTACCACTAGTAGATGGCTGCAGAGAAGTACTTGTAGGCTTATTAGCCATTTCCACTCCCTAATATATATATATATTGTATTTATTAAATTATATTTAGACATTATGAATGACAGTAATAAAAGTTAATTCTATCTGCATCTCAACTACCCAGACAGCACAAGCACATCTGTAAGACGTCTGCTAAAGATCTGGGAAACATCTGCTTTGTAATCTGATAAACGTCTCAGAATGCATTCTAATAAATGTCCAGAGGCGGACAGTAACTAAGTACACTTTTTGAGTATCTGTTCTTTACTTGAGTATTATTTTTTCTGGGAACTTATAACTTTAACTTCACTACATTTGAAAGACAAATATTGTACTTTTCACTCCACTACATTTCTATCAAGGTCCTCGAAGTAGAAAGTCGTTAGCAGCTTTGAAAGTCAGTGGGTGATTTTTTTTTTCTTCTCTAAAAACTGTCTTTTTTCAGACAGTTTATCAGTAATCACTGTAGGGCTACATGAAGTGATTTCTCAGCATTTTTTGAACACTGACCAGTTGCAAATGTGATATTTATTTACAACAATTCAATAATAAGAAATTAATATTGTGGTATATATTAGACACAATATTGTCTGGCTTTGCTAAATTGTAAGTGAAAATATTACCTATAAAGCCACAGAAGAACTGTTGTGCGTCTCCTAATAAAACACAATAGGTGTTTGACTGAAGCAGCACTGCACAGACTGTTCTGTGTGTGACATCAAAGTACTGCGAGAGCGATTAGACAGCATTTTTAAATTTTTTGTTTTGATGTCAAATAAACCTTGCTGTTTTTTTTTTGTTAAAAAGCCGTGTTGCTGTTGTAAAGTTAGACAGCTCCAGTTGTGTTGCTGGGTTTTAAAGCAGGTTTAATTTTTTTTTCTTATCACTCTGTATTTACAGGATTTCACTGTCCACTTTGTTCAAATGTGGATGGATGGCTACACATATAATGTGTGCACACACTGTAGCACCGTGATATCACTACCATACGCTTTTGTGGGGGTGGGTAGGGTTGTGTATTTTTCCCCCATAGGTTTTTAACATTCTAAAACTCTTTATTCCAAAGATACTACAAGCTAGTCAGTGTATTCAGTAGGTGTAATGTATTGTAAGTTGCTTCAGAAGTATTGCAAATATTACGTACAACAATAAAACAGTGCATTGACATAAAAAAAGGAAATTTACTTTTGGTACTTAAGTACTTTTAAAAACAAGTACTTCTGTACTTTTACTTAAGTAAACACTCAAAATACATCTTGCATATATAAATGCAGACATCAAACATTTCAGAATTTCTAAATGGTTCTTCTCTACACATGAGTTTCTAGATCATAATGCTCAGAAACCCATCTGTAGTTGTTTATAGACCCTTTTTGTGCCGACGTCACACGTCGTTTAGCTGGAGGCAAAACAAAGCGAAAACTGGAGGCGGCCAATTCAAACTAGCACAGATTCGACTACAAAAGGAGCTTAAAATATCTTGTTGTGATGTTAGTTGCCAGAATCGACGTAACACAGCCTCAAATTAGAAATTTAATCGCATACCTTCGCCCCCTAAAACCAGCCACCGCCAGACAAAAAAATGACGACAGCTGTGGTTAAACGTGATAAAATGAGTGGACTGGACAGAAACGATCATCAAAATGCTCGCGTTTGCAGAACACACTTCTTATCAGAAAAGGATAAATAAAGTATTGTATTTTGTTGTTATGGATATGGTTGTGTTACATGTATAAATAATTCTTATGCTATCATGAACTTATGTGGCAAATGTACAAACAGGTACACATTGCACAGAACTCAGGGTTTCTGGACTGCTTGAGGCCCGGAGATGAGGTGATGGCGGACCGTGGATTCACTATCAGGGACTTATTGGAGGAACGCAAGGTGAACTTAGTTATGCCACCATTTAGCAGTGCCAGCTGACTAATGAGGAAGTCACCCACACGCGACGCATTGCTCATGACCGCATTCACATTGAACGTGCAATAAGGCAGCCAAAGGTGTGCAAGATTCTCTCACAGGCTTTGCCTATTAATTTGGTCCCAGAGTTTGACAAAATATTAGGAATTTGTGCTGCTCTTGTAAATTTAAGAGGGGAGCTTATCTCAAGCACATAGATGAACATTTATCATCACTTAAACTGCATGTGCTTATAGTTTACTGTCATTAACAAGATACATGTTATTAATACGTGTTGTTTTTGTACACTATGTAGACAGTAAAAATATTTACAGGATTCTTTCATGTATTTCATCCTCATGTTGCTTAAGAAATAAACTGATGAAACTTATTTGCATTGTATTGGTATGTTTGTATACTGTGTACCACATTCCTCATCCTCTACTTGTTTAAAAGCTGCATAGATTTATCTTCTTATCAGCAAAATCATCAACTAATGCTGGCAGCATGTGTAAAAAGTAACATTTCTGTAGCTGTTGCACATGAGCTTCTTTTTCTCAAATGGAATGTCCATTTCTAGGTGCTCAGTTGATGTCCCGATGACCAGCTGGCAGCTCAGTAGACCCACACACATCATGGTCAACTGGACCTGAAGGAAGATGTCACACTTCAAAGTTCAATAATTTGATCAAATTGAATTGAATTTGGATTGCAAAAATGTGCTCACAGTATAATTTTATAGTTTATATTAATTTAAATAGTGTTTTTATTATATGCATATTATGAGTTAGGTTGTATACACTTGGAGGTAGTATCCATCCTTTCCATCCGGAAGAAAAACTGCCCATACTGCCCATCACCTAAGCTTCTGATGTCACCATTTGTTCGATTCAGAAACTCATACGTGACATGGAACTCTTGAAGGGACACGTGAATCTCGCAAGCGTTGTTTGCGTCTAGTAATGCATCTGGGCTTGTCCCCCCCCCCTTGCTGGATGTCCTTCCCCAGCAAGAAATGTCTGTTAGACATGCTGAGAAGATAGCAGCTATCGTCGGATCATCAGGATTGAATGAGAGGTAGAGTTGAGTGTCATCAGCATAGCAGTGATATGAAAAGCCATGTTTCTGAATGACAGAACCTAGTGATGCCATGTAGACAGAGAAGAGAAGTGGTCCAAGAACTGAGCCCTGAGGCACCCCAGTAGCTAGATGTTGTGACTTGGACACATCGCCTCTCCAAGATACCTTGAAGGACCTATCTGAGAGATAAGACTCAAACCACTGGAGTGTGGATCCTGAGATGCCCTTTGCCAATAGGGTAGACAGGAGGATCTGGTGGTTAACCGTGTCAAAAGCAGCGGACAGATCCAGCAAGATAAGTATTGAAGATTTGGAATCCGCTCTTGCCAGGCTTCAACAAACAATCACTACTCACTACTAATTCTAATTAATCTAAACTACTAATCACTAGTTCACTACTCACAAACAATCCTTTGCATATGAATAAAGAACTTGTTCACTGCAACATCAGTCCACTCCAGTCACACTGATGATTCCAATCACACGTAGAAACCATCAATCAGTCAATCCAACCAAAATTCTACATGTTGAGAAGATGGATTACATGCACAACACTAGTCCCTGCTTCCACAGACAAGGTTTAAGGCTGGTCCCAGAATAAAATGCATTTTTGAGTTGTCCTAGCTGAAGGATCTTAAAATATGTCAGTGATATTGTTTTGTCTCAAGATGCACACCAGTAATGGTTTTTTTTTTTTCGAAGTCTTTTAATAGAAGCCGTTTAAATCCCTAATTAAATAAGTGCCTAGTCGTGTTTTCAGTATCTCTGTCTGGTGAACACTGGGCTTTTAGGTGTTTTGTGAAGCTTTGCGTCACTAGCACCGTTTGCAGACCTCACTACATCTCCACATAACCTAATCTAAGTTAAATTTCACAATTTTAATTCTACTTTGTTGTAAATTAAAACCATTTTAAGAGCAAATGCTGAAGATTTACTTAATATAAATGCCTTTTATTTGTCATTAGTAATACTTATTGTTGCAAGGTCCCCACAAATCACGGGAATGTGTGTGTATTATGCAAATGATATGCATATAATATGCAAATTTGGTCCCTGTAAGTCATGTTCATCCGATTTTTCAGAAGTTCCCATTAAGCGTGGTCAAGTCATTACTTCATTAATTCAGGTATCTGAAGTCGTGTATAGGCTAACAAAGCTATGGTTAGTGTCCCTAATTTTTTCAGACCTCTAAACCCTTTAGAAATGGTGGTCCCCAGAAGTGATGACTATAGAATTGGTCCCCATAAAACATGGAAACCAGTGTGTGTGTGTGTGTGTGTTGTCTTTGTGTGTGTGTGTGTGTGTGTGTGTGTGTGTGTGAGAAAGAGGGAGAGAGAGAGAGAATTTGATTTTTAAACTCCATTTTATTACAATTCCGTTAAAAACATAGGGTGCATCTCAGTACATGTCTGTGTGTTATATTCCTGACTGAGTAGTCAGGGCACTGATCAGGGAGTCGGCAATTTTAAGGGCTGTCTCAATCGCGAAATCCTTCCAGTGCACTGGAACGTACGCTCCCTGAAAAATCCCACAAATGTGCAGCAAAAACTAGGGAGCATCGGTGCTCACTATGCTCCCCCTCCCGCCTTTTTTACGGAAATAACGTCACATTTCTGAAGCAGGAAACATAAACCACACAAGACAACGTGATATATATAATGTTACGCAATAGAAGATTTGAAAAGATGGACCGTTTTTTTTTAGTATATTTCAACAAACACATTGCTAGACAGGTAATGAACACATCTAATTATCATTTATAGTTAATATTCGGCTGAAATGTTGTTAGAACATGTAACAGAACAATGTGTTTAAAGAGAATAAAAATTAATATAAAAATTAGATTAGGTCCTGCCTGTTGTTTATTAATTCCAGTGATGACATTCTACTATATTGTCCCCCGTTGACTTGATATTTAAACATGTCGCTGGAATTTGAGTGATCACTGTCCCAACATGCAGTGAGTCAGGGAACTTTCGTTCGACACATCCAAACGTGAACCAAAAATCAGTGGTTCTTGTAAAGTCCAATACAAAGAGTCAGTATTTTCACATCTCAATACTTTAAAAAGTGACCACACTTTAAATAAATCACAATAACAAATAGGTAACTTGGATACAGACATCTTAGGGTTCATCCAAAACAAAGACTTGTCCAAGCCCAAACCTTCAAATTTAAAATAATAGAAGCAGCCAAACTCCAATTTTCATTTACAGGAGTATCAATGAACCTTTGTACAAATTGTATCCTAAAAGCTGCCGCTCTACTCTGCAAATGAATCAGACCTTGTCCCCCTTCATCTTTAGACAAAAATAAAACACTTTGTGGAACCCAATGTAAATTATCCCAAAAGAAATTAACTAAAATAGATTGAACTTTTTTAAAAATAAAAGTGGTGGTGGATCAATACAAGTTAACCAATGCCAAAGAATAGAGGCTGTCAAATTGTTGATAATTAAAACCTGTCCTCTATAAGACATATTGGAAAGTAAAAACTTCCATTTATTCAAACGACCCACTATTTTTTCTTCTACTCCTTCAAAAAAAATTGTTTAACAATCATATTATCTCCCAGATATACACACACACACTCGCTCTCTCTCTCTCATCATCTCCTCTCCCACACACACACACACCGACACCACCTCTCTCTCTCTCACACACACACAACACACACCCGCTTCTCTCTCTCCCTCACACACACACAAACACTCTCTCTCTCCTTCTCTCACACACACACACACACTCTCTCTCTCTCTCTCTCACACACACAACACTCTCTCTCTCTCTCACACACAACACACACACACACACTCTCTCTCTCTCACACAAACACACACTCACGTCTCCTCTCCTCTCTCACACACAAACACACGCTCGCTCTCCTCTCTCACACACAACACACAGCACAAACACACACTCCTCCTCTCTCGCACACACACACACACACTCCTCTCTCACACACACACACACTCCCTCTCTCTCTCTCTCTCTCTCTCTCACTCGCACTCTCTCTCTCACACGCACACTCTCTCTCTCTCACACACACACTCTCACGCACGCATGCACACAACACTCACACACACACACACCCCACGCTCGGCGCACTCTCGCGCTCGCTCGCGCACACACACCACACACCACACACACACACACACACGCTCTCTCTCGCACACACACACACACAGACACACACACACACACACACACCCACCACACACCACACACACACACACACACCCCCCACACTCTCTCTCTCCCGCGCTCTCTCCCGCTCGTCTCTCACACCACACACACACACACACACACACACTCTCTCTCTCTCTCTCTCTAAACCTACCCCATACAGAAAACTTTCTGCATTTTTAGATTTTCAAAAAAACTCATTCTGTGTGATTTATAAGCATTTTGAAATACGGGACACCCATAGTGTCCTCATAAATCATCTTCTCATTGTAATACCCATGTCATTATAAAATGTGTGTCCTCATAAATCACAAAAACGCTACCACACTCAATTCAATTTATATTGCTTCAAGTTCAAGGTCAAGTGAGCTTTATTGTCATTCCGCTACATGTGGGGACATACAGTGGAACGAAATGTCGTGCTTCACAGGACCACGGTGCTACATAAATACAGGCATACAACAATGAAGAAAAACAGTAAAAACCTATACACAACTAGCCGACTGACTGACATGACATGACATTTATTGGCATGACATACTTAGGTACATATTGCCAAAGCATTGTACATAGCAGAATAAAAACAAACAAAACAAAAATACATAAAATACATCTAGATATATTTATATAAACATTGAGGTATTACCTAATGCGATTGTTCCCTCTTTAGCTCTTAGTTTGTGCATTTTTAAATATAAGTTCTACTAAAGCGGCAGTAGGTCTTTCACCAAGTAATATTCTTAATTTGTGGTTTTCATGGAGCGACTGGAATTCAGGAATGTTCTGCTGTATTTGACTGTACAGTGAGTCTCTTAAGGATGTGTATTTGTCACAGTCTCAACTGATCCTGATCTACATTCATTAAAGATGCGCTCTTCTTTAAGTAACCACTTCTTTTTATGTGCTCCTCTCTCTATGGCCAGCTGGTGGTCACTCAGTCTGTACTTGGTCAGTAAGTGTCTGTGTGTTATATTCCTGACTGAGAGCAGATAGTCAGCCAGACTGTACTCTCTGTTGAGTTTCAGATAACATTGGAGACGACTTTGGTCTTTGGTTTGTTCTTTCCAGTGTTGTATGTATTCTTCCATGTTTTTTAGGGTTGGTGCTATCGAGTGCTTTGTAAGTCAGATCTGACACCATTACACAAAGATGACTTTTTTGAGCACTCTTTTTTTGTGCTTTAAAATGAAGAGAATTTTCCGAACTAGAGTTTAAGTGGATCCAGAACTTTAGAACTCTTTTTTTAATGATTAGATTCAGGGGGAGACGGCCTAACTCGGCTCTGCAGGTGTTATTAGGTGTGTTTCTGTGCACATGAAGGATGCTTCTGCAGAACTCTACATGCAGAGCTTCTAAAGGGTGTTTGTGCCAGTCCTTATGACTGCAGTTCCCTTTCAGTCGGTCACTCTTAATGTCACGTCGTAGGACCGACGAATTGGGATAATCGCTTAGAGGGACCAATCTACTTTGAGTGTAAACTAAACGAGCCAATGCACATTTGCATGCGATTATTGCATCCAGCTGCTGCTGATCACAGCGTGAGTATAAGTAGGCAGCAGGTGCAGCGCATATTCAGCTTTTCGCTTCGGAGCCGAGCGGTTTTATCGTTCTGCTCCTGACCTTCTGCAGTAGTGATAAACTACAGTCAAGCACGCTCTTCGGTGGGCTCTCGTGCTGGTGGACGGCGCTTCAGCGGTGGTGGTTTTCCCGTGTCGAGTGGGTTGCACACAGCAGGCTGCACTACCCCTGTGTGTTGCAGACGGCCATCTCCCCTGTGCGCTTCAGCACATTAAAAGAGCAATTTCCATTCTAAAAGAGCTTCACGGGTGGAACGTATTTTTAAAGACGTGTCTTTTTAAAGATGTCTTTCCATCCGTGCGTTTCTGGGTGCGGTCTTTACCGGGCGCCGGGTGATGGTCACGATCGCTGCCTCTCGTGCCTGGGCATGAAGCACGCTGAGGTGGCTTTCGTGGATGACTCATGCCCCCATTGCGGGGGCATGACCATCTCGGAGTTGCGGACCAGACTCCGTTACCTGCAAGGGGGCGGAGTGCCCGTGCCACTGCCTAGATCTGGGGTTCCCTCTGGCAGCAGCCGGGGGCGTCCTTTTTCTAGCAGTGGGCGGACTGGTCTTACGGTCACGGTGAGGAAATCCCCTCCGGGGATGCCCAAGCCCGCAGGCACTTCGAAACCAGCGGAGCTCTCAAAAAAGCAGGCTGGACCCTCCCGGTTGTACACTGTGGTTTTTTCTTCCTGACTCCCCCCACGATCGGATGTCGTTGCAGCAGCTTAGGGAGCAGGAAAGCCGCCCTGCCCGTCCAGGCCCCCGCCAAACCTGATGGCAAGCGGAAGAGCAAGTGGCCCTGAGATGGGCGACCCAGAGATGGAGTTGCTCTTCGGGAGATGGTGAACGCACCACTCCCTCCCCCGGTGGAGGGCCGGGTGGAGAATCTTTTGTTCCTTTTTTTTCTGCCACTGGCCTCGCGGCCAGTGGTACCCAAATCCTCGACAAAAGAGCAATTTCTCCCTTCTCTGGATCCCCTGAGGGGACGGGGGGCTGTGGACGGTCCAGAGCCGTATCACACTCACCCTCCTCTCTTGCTAGTGAGCAGCAGTGGGCGGATCGGGATGACGAACCAACGGACTACCCACGCACACTCTGCTCAAATGCAGGTCAGTGTTGCACACACCCAGACCCCGCCTCGGACCGGCAAAGAGACGCCCGGGCCGGGTACCTGCGTTCTTTCACGCTGCCCCACTGCGGGTACGCCTGTAGTTCTGTTGATGCCACTTGCACGGTGTCTGGGAGCCTGGCTAGAGCTACCAAGCCCGTCTCGATGGCTCCTTCGAACAGTCAGGCTATGCGATTCAGTTCGTCCGGCGCCCTCCCAAGTTCATGGGCGTCCACTTTACTTCAGTGAAAGCATCAGATGCCCCTGTCTTGCGTGCAGAGATCGCAGTCCTACTGTCGAAAGATGCGATAGAGCCGGTCCCTCCAGCAGATATGAGGTCGGGGTTTTACAGCCCTTACTTCATTGTCACCCAGGGGGGGAAAAAAAGGCGGTGTTTTGAACCTATCTCTTTGGGACCTGCGCGTTCTGAACCGGCCCTTCACAGGCTCCCGTTCAAGATGCTCACGCAGAAGTGCATCTTCAGGTGTATCCGTCCCCAAGACTTGTTCGCAGCGATCGACCTGAAGGACGCGTACTTTCATGTTTCGATCATTCCGCGCCACAGGCCATTCCTGCGGTTGCGTTCGAGGGGCGGGCATACCAGAACAAGGTCCTGCCCTTCGGGCTGTCCCTGTCGCCCCGTGTCGTTACGAAAGTTACGGAGGCAGCCCTTCTTCCAATGAGAGAACAGGGCATTCGCATTCTCAACTAACTCGACGATTGGCTCATACTTGCTCAGTCTCAGGATCAGTTGTGCTAGCACAGGGACTTGGTGCTTTCACACCTCAGCCTGTTGTGCCTTTGGGTCAACTGGGAAAAGAGCAAAATCTCGCCGACACAGAGGGTCTCTTTCCTCGGTATGGAGTTGGACTCGGTCAAACAGACAGCACGGCTCATGCAGGAACGTGCTCAGTCGGTGGTGAACTGCTTGAATACATTCAAGAGCAGGATGGGGGTCCCACTGAAACAGTTTCAGAGGCTCCTGGGCATATGGCGGCCACGGCGGCAGTCACGCACTGGCTACTCTAAAAAAAAAAAAAAAAAAAAAACATATGGACCGCGGCAGCACTGGGCTCCATGGCCGAGTTCCCGATATGGCTTGGCAACGCGGCACCTTCCGGGTCCAGGTTACACCGGCCTGCCGCCAAAACCTTCACCCCGTGGTCAGACCTTGCGTTCCTCCAGGCAGGAGTTCCCCTGGAGCAGGTTTCCAGGCATGCTGTGGTTTGCACGGATGCCTCAACCACTGGCTGGGGGGCCACGTACAACGGGCTTGGAGTGTCAGGGGTTTGGACGGGGCCCCAAACTGCACTGGCACATCAACTGCCTCGAGTTGCCGGCAGTGCACCTTGCCCTGAGCCGTCTCAAAGGGCAGCGTACAGGCAAGCATATACTGCTGCACGGACAATACATCGGCCGTTGCGTACATCAACCGACAACGTGGTCTACGCTCCCGCCGCATGTCGCAACTCGCCCGCCACCTACTCCTCTGGAGTCAGAAGCATCTGAGATCACTTTGTGCTGTTCACATTCCTGGTCTGCTCAACTGGGCAGCCGACGAGCTGTCCCCGAGCTGCGCTCCCTGGAGAATGGCGACTCCATCCCCAGGTGGTCCAGCTGATTTGGAGACGTTTTGGGGATGCTCAGGTAGACCTGTTTGCTTCTCCTGAAACCTCTCACTGCCAGTTGGTCTTCGCCCTGACCGACGGAACACTCAGCACGGACGTCTCTGCCCGCCGCGGGGCCGTCGCAGTATGCGTTCCCCCAGTTCCTCTTGGCACAGTTCCTGTGCAAAAGTCAGGGAGACGAGGAGCAGGTCCTGACTGGTTTGGACCCTATTGGCCTACCCACCTGGTTCCCGGCAACAATGGCTCCTTGTGACACCCCTCCCTGCCGATTCCTCTGAGGAAGATTTACTGACTCAAACGGGACACAACCCTTTGGCACCCGCGTCCAGACTTGTGGAACTTCCACTTGTGGTCCCTGGACGGGACGCAGATGTTCTAGGTGACCTACCCCAGCAGGTAGTTGGCACCATCACTTCGGCGAGAGCACTGTTTATGAGACACGCTTACGCCTTGAAGTGGAAACTGTTTGCCCAGTGGTGTTCTTCTTGTCGTGAAGACCCCCGGAGATGCCCGATCGGTGTTGTGCTGTCCTTTTTGCAGCAAGGGTCTGAGCGAAGGCTGTCTCCCTCCACCCTTAAAGTTTGTCGCTGCGATCACTGCTAACCACGACCCCGTAGAAGGAGGTCGTTGGGGAAGCATGACCTGGTCATCAGGTTCCTTAGAGGGGCCAGGAGGTTGAATCCTTCCCGTCCCCCTCTATACCCTCTTGGGACCTGAGCCTGGTGCTCACGGCACTACAGCAGGCATTTGAGCCTTTACAGGCAGTGGAGCCGAAGTTCCTCTCAATGAAGACTTTGCTCCTGCTGGCATTGGCCTCCATCAAGAGGGTGGGGGACCTGCAGGCATTTTTGGTTGATGATTCGTGCCTAGAGTTCGGGCCGCCTGATTCCCAGGTAACCCTGAGGCCCAGCCCGGCTACGTGCCCAAGGTTCCCACTACTCCTTTCATCATGGATCAGGTTGTGACCTCCCAGCGCGGCCTTCGAGAGGCAACCCAGCCCTAGTTTTGCTCTGTCCTGTCCGAGCCTTAAGGTGCTATGTTGACCGGACACAAAGCTTCAGGACCTCTTACCAGCTTTTTGTCTGTCACGGAGGCCGGCAGAAGGGGAATGCCGTCTCAAAGCAGAGGATGGCCCACTGGATAGTGGATGCATCACCCTGGCTTATCAGGCACAGGGTGTGCACTGCCCATTCAGGTTGCGAGCTCACTTTACTAGAAGTGTTGCATCCTCCTGGGTGTTGGTTCGTGGCGCCTCGCTGACAGATATTTTTAGGGTTGCGGGCTGGGCGACCCCTAAAACATTCGCTAGATTCTATAGCCTTCGTTTGGAGCCGGTATCCTCCTGTGTTCTCACCTCATACGGGTAGAAGCACTGAGAGGCCCCGGCTTCGGGTCGGCTTGCAAAACCACTCCAGAGAGTCCATATAGTAGACCCTGTTGAGTTCCTCCGTCCCCTCGGCAGCCAGACGTGGCGGAGCGTCCAGCGCCAGGCCTTCACTCGCTGAATCCTCGAGAACCGGTAGAAGGCTGGGTTCCATATGTAAGACCTAAATGGATCCCATATGTGTAAAGTCCACAATATAGCCTTGAGCCCGTGTTTCCCCGGAAGACTTCTGCCATTCCAAGAGGGTTCAATTACCTCCATTCTTCCATATGCACCTAATGGATGTCCATATGTGTATTGCTCCGAACCTCCTTCGGGAATGTTCGAGCTTCCGTAACGCCCCTGTTCCAAGAAGAACGGGTGTGTCTCCCCAGTATTATCCAGTCTACTCAGTGGGTAGTGCCATAGTAGCAGTAGCTGGTCCTCTTGTGCAGGCCCTGGCCTATGCCAAAAAGTAGGGGCGTAGGTGGCTTCCACAGGACACTGGAAGGGGCAGTAGCTGTGGCCTTTTGGTAGGATCCCAATTCGTAGGTCATCCGACGTGACGTCGAGAGAGACCGACTGAAAGGGAACAGTCTTGGGTACCGTAGGTACCCTCGTTCCCTTACGGATGTAACTGAGACTTCACTTCCCGCCGCCACACTCCTGTACAGCCGCTGAGCGTCCAGGTCCCCGGCCTCGCTTCCACTCAGCGAAAAACCTGAATATGCGCTTCACCTTCTGAATGGTCCTATTATTAACTCATGCTGTGATCATCAGCACTGGATGCATATCGCATGCCATGTGCATTGGCTCGTATTATGTTTAACCTCACAGTAGAGTTGGTCCCTCTAAGCGATCCCATATGCGGTCATCCGACGTACGTCCTCGTTCCCGCCTTCATCAGGGAACGAGGGTACAACGACGCCGAACTTACTCTGAGCTCTCTCTCTCTCTCTCTCTCTCTCATTCCATCAAAATTGCTTTATTGCATGACTGTACATGATACAAATTGCCAAAGCTTAGTCTACACTACAAAAGATTAAAAATAATAATATAATAACACTAATAATAGATGAATGAACTACTATAATTGAATAATTAAACATCTTAGAAGTATTAAACCGTAACAAATTATAAACCGTTCGCCTCTCTCTCTCTCTCTCTGCACGCGTGACTTTGTTGAGCTGTCGTGGGTGATGGAGTGTGGTGAATGTGTGAATTTTCTTTTGTGTGGCCGCTGTGCCAAACAAAGTTCTTTCTTTTTTTATATCTTCCCCCCCCCCCTTGTATTAAGGTTTTTTTTGTAGTGTAGAGTCTGTGAAGGTTGTCTATCTGGCAGTATTTATTACTGGCAGAATGACTTCAGGTGTGAGGAGTTTAAACTTCCTCACACGGTGTCATGCCATGAAAATAGACTCGCTAGTGTTGAGGACTGTAGTCTAGCGGTGGGAGAGGTGGTTGGCTGTGAGAATGTTATGTCAGCTTTGAGAATGAACAACGCGGTTGTTGTTTTTATGAAAACTGTTGAGTTGGTGATCGTCATGGTTGAAAGTGGAGTCATAATTGACAATGCGTTTGTTCCAGTGTTACTGTTGTCCACGGCGTCAAAGTAGGTTATCCTTTCAAACGTACCGCCTTTCATTAAAAATTAGGTGCTTGCACAAATGTTAGAGCGATACGGTAAATTGGTCTCCCCAATAAAAATTCAAATTGGCTGTAAATCGCCAGTAACAGAGAAGAGTTGGACTTAACGTTTAACTTTAAGCACGATGAATTCAATTATGTGATCTATGCCACAACTAATAACATGAGATACTTTAGTTGTGGTGAAATAGGACACCTTGTGAGGGCTTGCCCGAGAAAAGAAGAAAAATCCAAGCACAATGTTTCGTCAGTCTCGGTTGAAAAGGCAGGTGAAGATGAGGAGGTAGTACATACTGTTAGAGAGGAGCTGCCAACAACAGCTAATGTAGTTGGAGAAAACAATGCACAAAAATCTGCAGATGTAAACCTAATAGATCTATCAGGTGTTGCAGCAGCTTCGAAACAAACGGGCGATGAAAGACAAACTGTGGTTAGATGGAAGAAGATTCTGTATCTGATAAGATGCAGTCAGCTAATGGTTCAGGTGATAGGCAGAGTTCTGACAAAAATCAAGACGTAGAGCTGGTAGGAGATCATTGTTTATTGGAAGAACAGGATGAGTGTGTTTTTTAAGACCCCACAAAAGAGAAGAATGCAGCAGCGTCATTACAATAAACCAAAAAGAATGTATTTGACGAAAGTTGATTTGAGTGAAACTGATACTGAGAGTAAAACTGATCTTTCTGAGTGTAGCATTTCCTTTGATCAATCTCAAGATGAGTTACCAAATAATTCTTACAATGTAGATTATATTAAACTCTTTTTGAAAGTAACTAAGAATTCAAGGAATGTACGCATTACTGAATACTTTCCTGATTTGGAGCAATTTGCTGAGAAACATTTTTAGGAGTGAAGGTCTCTTTTCTGATCAAGAGATTTACAGGTTGAAAAATATTCTCACCAAAGTTAATGTACAGTTAGGGACTAATGTTGGTAATGAAAAACATTAGAACTATACTTTTATGAGATGAGTTTCTATTGGTGATTCTTGTGTATCCTTTTCTTCTCTTTGATGAGAGAACTTCATATTGCTTCTCTCAATTTGAATGGAGCACGAAAAGGAAAGAAAAGGTTTGAACTATATGAGCTAATCAAGATTAAAAAAATTGACATTTTGTTTGCACAAGAAACACATAGTAATGCTTTTAATGAAGCTGATTGGGCAAGTGAATTCGATGGGTTATCCATTTGTAGCCATAATACATCTTTAAGTGGAGGTGTTGCTATCCTGTTCTCAAATAACTTTATTCCAGTTTCATAACAAGTTGAAGAAATTGTAAAGGGAAGATTTTTAAATGCATCTATGCTCCCACCAATGCATTTGAAATAATGGGTTTTTTAAGTATATTATGTAAAGCAATAAGTGATTGTAACACTGAAGATTTGTTTTTAATAGGAGGGGACCCATATGGCTTCTCGAAAAAGACTTATTCAGTTAATAGAAATGCATGATTTAACAGACATATGGATACATTTTCATAAGACTCAGAGGCAGTATACTTGGCTTCATTCATACAATATGGTTGGAGGTTGGACAGGTTTTATGGTTGTAGTCATCAACTTAATATTTTCATAGATTGTTCTATTATTCCAGTCAGTTTTTCAGATCATAGTTTAGTGCAGTGTTACTTTGGGATCTATAAAACCTAAGAGTGCGTTGTGGCATTTTAATAATAGTTTATTAAGTGATTTGGAATTTAGAGATATTTTTTAATTTTTTTGGAATGACTATAGAACCAGAAAGTCTGATTTCCAATCATTGCAGCAATGGTGGAACTTTGGTAAAATACAAATTAGACAATTGAGTCAACAGTATGCTTGCAACATCACCAAAGACTTAACTAATTTAATGGTAAATTTAGAAGATATAAAGAAACTTCAAGAATCTATTGATACTGAAAAAATCAAGAGCTTATTGGAATTTTAGACAAAAAAAATAAACAATTGGCTGAACTTTTAAACCTGAAAGCCCAAGGGGCTCTGATCAGATCCCGTTTCCAGAATATAGAGTGGATGGACATACCTTCAAACATTTTTTTTTAATTTAGAGAAAAAAAATGGTCAAAAAAGATGTATATATGGCTTACGCTCTAAGGATTGTGCACTCTTGTTGAATCATACAGAGATTCGTAAGAGGGCAGTATAATTTTATGAAGAACTGTATAGCAGTGAGCTTTCACACAGGTCAGACAGTGATCATATGTTTATTAAAGGTCTTCCTCAGGTATCGGATGATGCCAATGGCGAGCTTTGTAGAGTGTTGACTTTAGAAGAGCTACATAAAGCTCTTCAAAGCATGGAATGCGGCAGAGCACCGGGAATAGATGGCCTATCTGCAGACTTTTATAAGTCTTTTTGGCCTGAGATTGGTGCAGATCTGCTTGCAGTCATCAATGAAATTTGAGTAGTGGAAGATTACCACTCAGCTCCCACAGAGATACCATGGCGCCGACGGTGATGGCTGCCTCCGTGGCGTGCTCCGCAGTTGTTTTTATGTTTTTGTTAGTTTGTCCTGTCTTTAGTTATATCCCTGCAATCAGTTTCACCAGAGATGAATTGCTGGACATTTGGAAGTACACACCACCCGATATTTCACCAGTTTTCGACTATTCGGATGTTTTGCTGGACATTGTTGTCGGGGGTGCTGTGGCGCTGATCAAGCGCTTCAGGATGTGCAGACGGGGGAAGTGAGCCGGCGCGCTCGTGAAGCTCAGACAGCGCGGATTCAGAACGCCGTTGCCTAGCATCCATCTGGCGAACCTCCGCTCTCTACCCAACAAAACAGACAAACTTCTTCTGCTCTCGCGTACAAATAAGGATTTTTCAAACTCTGCTACTCTGTGTTTCACAGAAACGTGGCTGAAAGATGCCATTCCGGACAGCGCTTTGAGTCTGCCGGGCTTTCAGCTGTTCAGAGCGGGCCGCGGCGCAGAATCAATGGGGAAATCGCTCGGCGGCGGGACATGCTTTTACATTATTGAGAGGTGGTGTACAGATGTAACTGTTTTAAAGAAGATGTGCTGTTCAGATCTAGAAGTGCTCTACATTAATTGCAAGCCGTTCTACTCGCCACGGGAGTTTTGCTCATTCATTCTCATAAGTGTTTACATTCCTCCGCAAGCACACGTGAGCTCCGCTTTACAGAAACTCGCTGATCTGATCACAGACACAGAAAAACAACACCCGGACTCTGTTTTAATCATTCTTGGGGACTTTAATCAGCAATCTCTCCCGTAACTGCCAAATAACAGACAGCACATCACATTCCCACCAGAGACAGTAATATATTTTGGATCACTGTACACCACAAATAAGAATGCATATCACTCTGTTCCACTGGCAGCTTTGGGGCTCTCTGATCATTGTTTGGTTCATCTAATACCGACCTACGGGAAGAAACTGAAATCAGCTAAACCTGTATTTAGGACTGTAAAAAGATGGACTAATGAACAGAGCAGGATTTACAAGCTTGTTTTGACTTCACTGATTGGAGCGTTTTTTGAATCTGCTGCCACCGATCTGGACGGGCTCGCAGAGATTGTAACATCTTATATCAGTTTCTGTGTAGATATGTGCATTCCTACCAGGACTCGTTTAACTTACAACAATGACAAACCATGTTTCACTGCAAAACTCAGACAGCTCCTTCAGGCCAAAGAAGATGCTCACAGGAAAGTGGACAATGTCTTGTATAAACAGGCTAAACACACTGGAAAAGGAGATCAGAGTGGCAAGAGGAATTATTTTTGAAACATAAGGGATCAATCTACTAATGACTCTACATCAGTGTGGAAAGGCCTGAAAACCATCACCAGCTACAAGACCCATCCCCCAGCACTGTGGAGAATCAACACCTGGCAGACGATCTGAACGTGTTCTACTGCAGGTTTGAAAAGACACTCCACACCCGCCCTGAACACCTCTCCAAACAACCAGTCACACCTCCAGCAACCCCCCTCTCCACCACACCTGCAATTCAGATCAGCGAAGAAGAGGTGCGCCAGGTCTTTCAGAAGCAAAAGGAAAAAAGCACCAGGCCCAGATTTTGTTACACCAGTCTGTCTGAAATCCTTTGCTGACCAGCTGGCCCCCATCTTCACCCAGATCTTCAACAGATCACTGGAGCTTTGCGAAGTCCCTTCATGCTTCAAACGTTCCACCATCATCCCCATCCCAAAGAAGTCCAAAATTACAGGATTTAATGACTACAGGCCTGTGGCTCTAACTTCTGTGGTCATGAAGTCTTTTGAAAACTGGTGCTGGCCCACCTGAAGGACATCACTGGACCCTTGCTGGATTCTCTTCAGTTTGCCTACAGAGCAAACTGGTCTGTGGACGATGCAGTTAACATGGGTCTGCATTATGTTCTGCAACATCTAGAAAGACCAGGGACTTATGTGATGATCCTGTTTGTGGACTTCAGCTCGGTTTTTAACACTATCATCCCAAACCTCCTCCTTCCCAAACTATCTCAGCTCTCCGTGCCACCTCCGTCTGTCAGTGGATCAACGGCTTCCTGACAGACAGACAGCAGCTATTGAGGCTGGGAAAATACACATCCAGCACCAGTATAATCAGCACTGGAGCTCCTCAGGTTTGTGTTCTCTCCCCACTGCTCTTCTCCCTGCACACCAACGGCCGCACCTCTAAAGACCCCTCTGTCAAGCTCCTGAGTTTGCAGACGACACCACTCTCATCGGCCTCATTCAGGACGGCGACGAGTCTGCTTACAGACAGGAGGTCGCGCAGCTGGCTGTCTGGTGCAGTCTCAACAACCTGGAGCTGAACACGCTCAAAACAGTTGAGATGATTGTGGACTTCAGGAGAAACCTCCCTGCACTCCCCCCGCTCACCATCATGGACAGCACTGTGACTGCAGTGGAGTCCATTTCAGGTTCCTGAGCACCACTATCTCTCAGGACCTGAAGTTGGACACTCACATTGACTCCATTGTGAAAGGCCCAGCAGAGGTTGTACTTCCTTCTCCAGCTGAGGAAGTTCAACCTGCCACCGGAGCTGCTGAAACAGTTCTACTCAGCCATCATTGAATCCATCCTCTGCACTCTATAACTGTCTGGTTCAGCTCAGCTCCCAAATCTGACCTCAGAAGACTTCAGAGTGTAGTCCGGACTGCTGAGCGAATCATTGGTACAACCCTCCCTTCTCTCCAAGAACTGTACTCATCCAGAGTGAGCAAAAGGGCTGGCAGAATCACTCTGTATCCCTCACATCCAGCACACTCCCTCTTTGAACTGTTGCCATCTGGTCGACGCTACAGAGCACTGAGCACCAGAACGGCCAGACACAGGAACAGTTTCTTCCCTCAGGCAATCCATCTCATGAACACTTAACAATAACTGTAGAACACACACTATTTATACACTCATACACTTATTTGTCTAACACTCATACTTAGTCTACACCTCAAATTTGCACATAATATACAGTACCTGTACATACAAAAATTGTCTATTTTAATATACCTGCACATACAATTGTCGATTTATATATTTTTATTCCTTATTTACTTGTTCTATTTTTTATTATATGTGTTTTTTTTGTTCTGTCACTGTCATTCTGTTACACTGTGGAAGCTTCTGTCACGAAAACAAATTCCTCGTATGTGTAAACATACCTGGCAATAAAGCTCATTCTGATTCTGATTCTGATTCTGATTCAGAGCAGTCCTTACTCTACTGCCAAAGAAAGGAGACCTGAGTGACGTTAAAAATTGGAGGCCTGTCTCTTTGCTATGCAGTGATAATAAAATTCTATCTAAAGTGTTGTTAGCAAATAGATTAAGTAAGGTTTTAGTAGAAATCATTCACTCTGATCAGACTTACTGTGTTCCAGGTAGACACATTTTAGATAATATTTCGTTTCTTAGAGACTTTCTTGATATTGGTAAGCTCTTGGACATTAATTTTGGTTTAATATCAATAGATCAAGAAAAAGCGTTTGATAGAGTGGAACATAGTTATTTATGGGATGTTCTAAAAGCTTTTGGTTTTAATAAAGTTTTTATTGATAGGTTAAGAGTTTTATATTGTGAGGTTGAAAGTTTGCTGAAGGTAAATGGTGACGTGCTCCCTTTAGAGTTTTTAGAGGTATAAGACAAGGGTGTGCTCTGTCTGGTATGTTATATAGTTTGGCGATTGAACCTTTGTTGAGAAAGTTTAGAGAAGAATTAAAGGGTGTAAACATTCCCTATTGTGAAAATGTTTTTAAAATATCAGTTTATGCTGATGATATTGTCATTCTCATTAAAGAACAAAGGGATGTGAATAAAATGACCCAAATTTATGTGATTTTATGACTGTATCTTCGGCTAGAGTAAATTGGAAAAAAAGCGAGGCTATCTTATTTGGTAAATGGCCGAATGGACAACCTGTTCTCCCTGCGGGGTTAAAATGGAGCAAAGGTGGGTTTAAATACCTGGGTGTATACCTGGGAGATAATATGATTGTTAAACAATTTTTTTTTGAAGGAGTAGAAGAAAAAATAATTTAAAAGTTTTTACTTTCCAATATGTCTTATAGAGGATGGGTTTTAATTATCAACAATTTGACAGCCTCTATTCTTTGGCATTGGTTAACTTGTATTGATCCACCACCACTTTTATTTTAAAAAGTTCAATCTATTTTTAGTTCATTTCTTTTGGGATAATTTACATTGGATTCCACAAAGTGTTTTATTTTTGTCTAAAGATGAAGGGGGACAAGGTCTGATTCATTTGCAGAGTAGAGCGGCAGCTTTTAGGATACAATTTGTACAAAGGTTCATTGATACTCCTGTAAATGAAAATTGGAGTTTGGCTGCTTCTATTATTTTAAATTTGAAGGTTTGGGCTTGGACAAGTCTTTGTTTTGGATGAACCCTAAGATGTCTGTATCCAAGTTACCTATTTATTATTGTGATTTATTTAAAGTGTGGTCACTTTTTAAAGTATTGAGATGTATTGGACTTTACAAGAACCACTGATTTTTGGTTCACGTTTGGATGTGTGGGTGTGTGTGTGTGTGTGTGTGTGTGTGTGTGTGTGTGTGTGTGTGTGCGAGAGAGAGAGAGAGAGAGAGAGAGAGAAGGACAGACAGTGAGTGTGGTAGGGCGTTTTTGTGATTTATGTCGCACATACATTTGTTATATGACATGGGTATGACATGGATTACAAGTAGATAGATGATTTATGAGGAACATTATGTGGGTCCCGTATTTTCAAAATGCTTATAATCATGCATCAGCAATGAGTTTTTTTTGAAAGTCTAAAGCAGACAGTTTTCTGTGAGGGAGAGAGAGAGAGAGTGTGGGAGTGTGTGTGTGTGTGAGAGAGAGAGCGAGAGAGCGAGTGTGTTTGTGTGTGAGAGAGAGAAGAGCACGTGGTTGTGGTGTGTGTTTGAGAGAGAGAGGAGAGAGTGTGTGTGTGTGTGTGTGATGAGAGAGAGAGAGAGTGTGTGTGAGAGGAAAGAGAGAGAGAGAGAGGGGTGTGGTGTGGTTGTGAGATAGCGAGCGGAGACAGAGAGAGAGGGTCTTGTAGTTGTTGTGTTTTGTGTGTGTGTGAGAGAAGAAGAGAGAGTAGGTTGATGTGTGTGATTTAGAGAGATGAAGTTAGAGAGAGCGAGTGCATGTGTGTGTGTGTGTGTTGTGTGTGTGTGATAGCGAGGAGCGAGCGAGTGTGTGTGGTGGTGTGGGTGTGTGTGTGTGTGTGGTGTGTTGTGTGGTGTGTGGAGAGAGAGAGAGAGAGAGAGAGAGAGGAGAGAGAGAGAGAGAGAGAATCAATTATTATACAATTATCAATCTTATCAACAAAAATCTACAAATTTATGGACACAATATAAAATACGATCAAAATCCACTTGACGCCCATTACTATAAAGCATTGACAAACAAACTCAAAAAGCCAAAATGTCAGAGAATCTTGTGGTCCTGACAGCATCTAGGTGAATGCTTAAACACAGTGCACACCTGAGCTCTTTTCCTGACAGCAAAAGTGGGGCAAAAGAAGACATCTTAACCCCTCGTCATAAGAGTGGAACAAATTGGGCCCTACTAATTTTCAGAGCATTTGTTGTGAGCAGTAATCTGAAAAAAAAAAAAAAGTTATTTGAGCAGTATTTTAAACCGGAGAATGTAAATTCCTTAACGAGCACAAATTTACTGAGCCTCTATCAATTGGCTTCCTTTCCAAAATCACGAACGACGACCACATTTACACCCACACACCCTAATCAATAAACAACGTAAAACAACCAAATGAAAAATATTTGCATGCTTTAATCGAGTTCAAAAAAAAGCATTTGATTCATTTGCACACATTATATTAATAAGCTCTTACCAATTGGTGTAGTAGGTACGTTTGTTGACATTATAAAATCACTGTATTCAAACCGCGCATTGGCAACAAACAACAGAATTTCTTCATCCATAAAAGAGGAGTGCAGCGTCTGTAGCCTGGTCCCCTGTTTCAACATTTACATAATGAATTAGCGGTGCGAGTTGGAACAGTCTACACCCCTGGACTCATCCTAGCAAAGACAAAAACTCAAGCTTTTTGCTGTACTCAGATGATTCTGGGTGCTGCTGCTCATCCACCCCACAGGGACTACGCATCACTGAACCTGCTGGACACTACTGCCGACCTGGGCCCTGGCAGTAAACCTCAAAAAGACCAGCATTATGGTCTTTCAGAAAAAGCCCAGATGTCAGGAACACAGATACCAGTTCAGTCTAGGCAGCACCGCCCTAGAACACACGATGCAGTACACTTACCTCGGCCTGATCGTCACTGCATCGGGGAGTTTCAGTTTGGCAGTGAATGCTCTCAAAGATAAAGCTCGAAGAGCTCTATACGCAATCAAGAAAAAATTCCAAAATATTGAAATACCGCTTCCAATTTGGTGTAAAATCTTTGATAGTGTGATTCAGCCCTTAGCGCTGTATGGAAGTGAGGTTTGGGGTTCACTCAGTGATCAGAGCTACACTAGCTGGGACAGACATCCAATAGAAGCCATACACACAGAATTCTGCAAAATGATTTTAAAATTACAAAGAAAAACACCCAATAACGTATGCAGGGCAGAATTAGGCCGATTCCCATTGATTATCAATATGCATAAAAGATCTCTCAAATTCTGGATGCACCTTAAATCAAATCCCACAGAATCGCTACATTATAAAGCGCTATAAACCCAAGAACTGAACCCCGAAAAGAGTCCACTCAGTCAGCTAGTTCTGAGACTTACTAACCTGACTAAAAATACACCGGCCTCTACTAACACTATCCAGTCTCAAACGAGCACTGCTTCTCACCCAAACATCAAAATAAATCAAATTATCAAACAATCTAAAAATACATATCTGGAACATTGGGATCAAGAAACTAAAACACAAAGTAAATTACAATTCTATCGAACCCTAAAATCTAATTATGAATTGGAAGATTATCTCCAGAGTGTCAGAGACACAGAGATGGATCCTGACCAAGTACAGGCTCAGTGAGCACAGTCTAGCCATCGAGACCGGCAGACACAGAAAGAGCTGGTTACCCAGAGATCAAAGAGTGTGTGCTCACTGTGAGACAGGAAAGATCGAGACAGAGACGCACTTCCTCCTTCATTCACTGTCAATAAATACTAGATCCATAAGAAACATCTACTCAACAAATTCACCCACTTACTAAGAACTTTACGCCATTAGTGAAACAGAAAAGAATAAGATAGTTTAGTCGAGGACAGACGCATCACTTGCGTGCGATATAACTTGTTGGATTGGGGCCACAGCCTGAGAGACAGCAGTGTGTGTGTGGTGTGTGGGTGTGTGTGTGTGTGTGAGTGAGAGAGACGGCAGGTGAATGTGTGTTGTGTCTGACGTCAGTGTGTTACCCTACTGTCCACCACTGTGATCCGAAGTATTTATGTGTGTTTCTATGTAAGTTAAAGACTGTGGTATCAAATGTTCACACACGTTATAATTTGTTACAGTTTAATACTCCTTCTAAGATCATGGTCACATGTTATAATTTGTCGTTAATACTTCTAAATCAAATGTTCACATGTTATACTTTGTTTTTAATACTTCTAGCATGTATAATATTCCATTATCTTACTGTGATGTTCATTTATGTATTATTATTGGTATTATATTATTATTATTGTTTTTAGCTTTTTTGTACATGTGTACTAAGCTGTGGCAATATTTATAATTATTACATGTCATGCCAATAAGCAATTTTGAATTGAATTTAGTGTAGATAGAGAGAGAGAGAGTCTTTGTTTGTGAGAGAGAGAGAGCGAGTGTGTTTGTGTGTGAAAGAAGAGAGAGAGAGAGAGTGTGTGTGTGAGAGAAAACGAGAGTGTTGGTTGTGTGTGTGTGTGTGTGTGTGTGTGTGTGTGTTTGTGTGAGAGGAGAAGAGAGAGAGAGAGAGAGAGAGAGAGCAGAGAGGCGAGATAAGAGTGTGTGTGTTGTGTGTTAGATTAGAGAGATGAAAGAAGCGAGAGAGAGAGAGCGAGAGTGTGTGTGTGTGTGTGTGTGGGTGCTGTGTGTGTGTGTGTGGAGAGAGAGAGAGAGAGAGTGTGTGTTGTGTGTGGTGTGTGAGAGAAGAGATATAAGTGATGTGTGTGTGTGTTGTGTAGAGAGAGAGAGTAGAGAGATAAAGAGAGAGAGGTGGTGTGTGTAGAGAGAGAAAGAGATAGTGTGTAGTGTGTGTGTGGAGAGGAAGAGAGAGCAGGAGTTTGTGGGCTTGTTTGTGATTTATGAGGTCACAAATTTTATATGACTGGTATGAACTAGGTATTACTAGTAGAAGGTATTTATGTAGCGTCTGACCATCAAACACAAAATATATCTTTTGTTTTTATTAAACAAATACTTGTACCCCCCTCAGTTAACAAGCATATGAAGGACCCCTACCCTTCCCCCCGAATGCGTAACACCCAGGGAAGCTGAACGGCACTGGTTGTCATGCCAACCAACGCGGATATCATTGGGTTTATTGGCCAAAAGTATGTAAATCAGGGAAAATCCCTGCATGTCCCAGGTCAAGAGGCAGTGTAGAAATTGACTTTTATACTAATTAATTCATAGGGAAACCTTTTTTTGAATGAACAGTGTATCCTTCAGGTCCTTGGGTATATTATTGTCATCGTGTATGTTGTCTTTGAAATTGTATACTGTTATGCTGGCTTATAATCGAAACACACTCCTGTCAGCTTACAGATATATAACTGTACCATGTGTAATAATCATGAATTCGCCTTCTTATGATCGAAACAAGCGTGTATATTAGATGTTGGTACATAGGCAATATATATTAGGGCCCTGATAATCGTTAATAATTTCGATTTAAGTCATTTGCAAATTACCATGCTTAGAGACACAGGGTCGTAAACCCTCCAGCAATTTGTCCACCTAAGTCCCGCTCAGAAATTTCCATCTTCTCATCTGGCAAGCCCATCTTGAAGGCGGGATTCTCCAACCTTAAAGGCCCGCTCCGAACCCGCCCAGTCGGTGGTTTGTTTGGAATTCTGAGAGGCGGTGAGACAAACGCTCCTGAGAACATCATAAGCTCGTGCCAGGCTTCGGCCTTTTCCTTTCCATTCTTCAAGTTACTCTGACGCAAACTGGTTCTTTCTCATCAGCAACTTCAGCAAGATCTTGGGCCTTAAGATTGCATTGGGAATCTATTTTCAGACAGACGAGACTTGCAAGTATCAAACTTAGTCTTATTAATTGATATATTAAGTATCAGTTACACCTTTTTACAAAGGTGTGTTTGAACTAAGAATCTGACGTATCCCTCAGGCTTAGATTTGTTGAATATGCAAATGGTTCCATAATTTCATTCCTTATGCCTCTTTCTGTACTGAGTTAAACGTTAACCCTTTCCTATACCAACTGTATTGTGTTGTGTGTGTGTGTGTGTGTGTGTGTGTTTGGAGTTGACCAGTTTTATGTGGTATGTAGTTAATAAAACCTTACTTGTATCACACTTGACGTGGTTCATTGTTTGCTCATAACTGGAGTCACTTAATCATGCAGATTTATGCTACAAGCTTTTGTAGAATTGTACAGTAAGAAAGTTATTTCCCTTAACCAGGAAATTAACGTTCTTAGAATTGACAAGACAGTTGACCCTGAGAGGTCAGCTAAATATCAACAGCGGATCTAAAATATTCATAATTAAATAACTAGTTATGATTAATTATTCATAATTCCTCATGAGCTGAGTCGCTAC
>JADLZN010003889.1:0-26769 GCA_018155175.1 Sinocyclocheilus anophthalmus | reverse complement strand
GGTACCGCTATTATGATTGGAAGAGTCTTTATGTATTTCATGCTTAATGGTATCAGTGTAAGGTTAATCTGTTTTTAGCAAAGAAACCCTAATTTCAGTATTAAAGCATAAATCTGTCTTGACAAAGCTTAAGTCTGAATCTCAGCTCAGCGGCATGTCCAAACTGTACCATAATGTAATAGGCTTTAGTGAAGAAATCACAAAATTGAAGTATTGTTTAAATTGTTTCTTTGAAAAAGAAATCTCAGTACAGTTATATCAAGGTAGATGTGAGTGTTGCTCCTCTTTCTACAGCATAAAGGCCTTATAGTTTATAATTAGATTGAAGCAATTCATCTACACTTTGACTGCATATATACAAGCAACCTGGTGGTCATTATGTGTTTCACTCGCTGAGTGAAAGTAAAGGGGTAATACTGTACTTTAGTACTCATATATGAGGCAAACATAACTACATATATGTTTAAACCGGTTTTAACTTACAGTAAACCCGTTCTGTAATTCTTTAAACAAGTGCAAGAAGTTTATTGTTAAATTAGAGAAGCACTCACAGAAGTGATTATTTAATGCAACAAGTCTTGTAGGACTTAAAGCACCACATTTTAAAACTGTGGGTGACTTCTTTGGAATAGGCAGACACTAAACAGTTGAATTACACTGGCATGCATTGGTTACCGTGACAACAACTTGTCACAGGAAGCGCTAACTTCACATAGCACAACACGCCATGTTGTAAACAAACCACCTGAAGCAGCTAAGCTAACACGACTTAGCATAGTTTAATCTTAGGCTAAGCTACCAAATAGCTTTAACAATTAGGGGTTAACACTCTTTAATTGAAGCTTTTAAATACAGCATGTGTGTATGCAGTGTGAAGTAATTTGAATTTAACCTAACCCCTGGTTTCTGATTTTTCCATTTCTCTCTTTCTTTTTCTTCTTTTTCTATGTTTTTCAACCTTCAATTCGTCTCGCGAATTTACCTATCTAGATGTATCCTTCCTGAATGCTATCGCTTAGTTACTAGTTAATTAAATCTAAATTTAATTAAATCTTAACTGTCTATCTAGAGAAGAATCATTAAGGTATTGGGTGCTTTTAGTAACACACTAATCACTAGTGCTGCTATTTGTTCCAAATACCAGAATTATTACCTTGTTTTGTTAATAGCAGTCAACTAATTTTAAATCCATTTACATGTTAAGCCCCCTTGATGTTCTCTCTGAACCTAAAAAGGAACCAGAGACATTTCTATTTTTGATTTATTTTCAAACATGTGCCCTAATTTTTATGACCCTGTTACAAAAGTCATCTAGACAAACGCTAGGGCATAACTATCATCCTGAGTACCAAATAATAAGCATAATCTGAATAGAAATGCTCTCCTTTTCCTTCTGCTTTTCCCTTTTCTCCTTCATACCTCAGAGATTAAGCCTGTTTGGGGAACCGTCAGTAAATTCTGAGTGATAACTTGACAATAAGAGTAGTCTTAAGTCATCAATCAAAACCCTGTTTACACCCTTTTCAGCAAACATATGCATTCACAGCTAAGATAATAACCTAATACTTCAGCTAAGCACACCTGGCGAAAACCTAGCTGGAAAACCTAACTCCACACTCTGTTTTGATCTTGTAGTAGTCTCTAGCCCTTACTCTCAACACAAGTGTGTCAAAACGTTGCAGACGCTCAGACTAACTGCCCAGAATGCAGACCAAAGAGGCTGGCCAGGCGTTGTGAGGAACACACCCTACCCAGGGCCGACGACCACCTACTGAGCCGAAAGCAACTGGACACAGAGAGAAGAGTACCACAGACTGATGACTCAAGCAAGAGTTATGGCTACAAAGAGCCCACCAAGACCATCATCTGCCTGGCCCACAACCTTATGGGTCTGAAACAGGAGGTAAATGATCTCAAGCAACAGATCACGGCGGTAGCCCACAAGGACCCCAGCAGAATGGAGTTACAGGAGGAAATCAATAGACTTCAAAAGGCTCTGACAGCTGCTGAACAGCAAGAGCACCTGGAAAAGGTAGCCAGAAAGGACCTGGAAAGGAAACACCCACACAATTACTATTAAAGCAGCAAATTCTGAGCTCTTAGACAAAGTTGCCAGAACTGAGACTCTGACCCAGCAGCTGAACAACCCTCAAGACAAACTTGACATGATCCAAAGAGAACTCAGGTACTCTATAGGCTGCAAAAGGAAACAGCTTTAGTGGAGAGGGAAAGAGAGACACCCTACTCCTGCATCCTCATTCAGCCGTGCAAACTCCCTCATATGCACCAAGCTACGAAGGGGGGAGCCAACACTTTCTGCTTAACAACTCAGCAGACAGAACTGTAATACCTCCAGCAACCACAGAAAGGAGGGGGGGTCCCTTCCAAGCATCCCCGCAGCAGCGCATGATGTGACCCCCAGAAACTTTGACAAGCTAGCCAGAAAAATCCCAGCATTCACATGGCTAGGGAAACAATAGTTTCCTACTTTATGCAGTACGAGCAGTAATTTAGAACGGTGGCGTCGTTTTAAACATTGCTTGCAAGCAGACCCAGTAATCAATCTTATGTGTTTGTCTCATAAGTTCTAGTAACTTCTTATCCATGCGCATACCAGTTTCTGATCAAAATCAGATAAAACTATAGCTTGAATGTGCCTTCCTACAAGTGGTAGAAAGTTTTCTGTGCTGTAATGTGTTTAAATCGTACAATAAGAAACTAACCTGATTTTAGCGAAGAAATCCTAATCTCTGTTGTTAGTGGAGCATAAGTCTATTTTCTGACGACGCAATCTCGGATTAGCAGCTCATATAAATGGTACCAGAATGAATCGGTCTGATCTTGGGCGAAGAAATCCCCTTTTTCAGCAATGTGTAGGTGATCTGAGCGATGCTCCTCATTTCACTAATTTAAGGCCTTATTATGTGTTACGTATCACTGTATTTCATTTTGACTCGCTCATGTGAAACATTTACATAACTCCTTATACATGCGCGCACCAGTTTCTGAACAGAATCAGATAAAACTATAGCTTGAATGTGCCTTCCTACAGGTAGTAGAAAGTTTCAGTGCTATAATGTGTTTAAATCGTACGATAAGAAACTAACCTGATTTTAGCGAAGAAATCCTAATTTCTGTTGTTAGTAGAGGGTACGGCTTTTCTGATGGGTAAACCTCAGATTAGTAGCCCATATAAATGGTACCAGAATACATCAGTCTGATCTTGGGCGAAGAAATCCCCTTTTTCAGCACTGTGTAGGTGATCTGAGCGATACTCCTCATTTCATTAATTTAAGGCCTTATGTGTTACGTATCATTGTATTTCATTTCGACTCGCTCATGTGAAACATTTACGTAAAATTAATGGTGTTATTCTAGCGTAGCTAACTACGAATCCACCATTGCCTGTGAAGTGAATGTGCTGTTTTGATTAATGAATGAATTTGTATGGGACATGCATGAGTTTCCCATGCATGCTCACAGCAGTGCAAGTCTGCTCCACGTGCACTTGTTGTGAGCTTGCATTGGTCTCCTAGCAACACGTGACCCCGGAAGTGTGAGCAGACTCTTCCGGTTAATCTGACAACAGCACCCACTTCACAGACCTGTGTGTAAACAAAGAACTGCGTGTAAACCAACGCTAACTATTAAGCTAAGCCCTTTACCTCAACTGCTAGATGTTAGCATCCGACTAACACTTAGATATGTGTGTAAAGTGTAACTTTCTAACCACACCTCTCTCTCCCTCTCTCTCTCTCCCTCTCTCTCCGTCACTCCTGGTGTCACTTCCTGTTGATGCCATCAACTCCTCTTTGGATTCAGTTCGTGTGGTCCCCACCCACATACTTTGGTTTTTACTTGTGTTATTGTTTATTTTTGTTTTGACTTTATTCTACCTCTTTTTAATTTTATTGCATTTATTTACATTTGTTTAGCACAAATGTACCAATTCAGCTAAATTGATTTTTATTAAATTTGAGATTTAATTAAATCAAATTTGTATTTATTTTTATTTTATTTGATTATTTAAAAAAAAAAATTATAAATTTTTTTATTAATTAATTTATTATGTTAGTATTTTTATTACTTTCCCTTTTAAATTCCTACAGCTCTTAGGACCCCTTTTTATTTTTATTTTTGTTTGTTGTGTATTACTTTTACCTTATTTTAGTATTTTCACAATCACCATCGTCGCTTTTGGATAGGATCACAGTAGTTCTAGCAACTGTCGTTTTCTTAACGAGTTATACAGGTTATTAGTAACATAATCCCTGTTTCCTCTCTACTTCTCCTCACGCCTCAGTGCCAGGCCTAATACATTGAAGGGCAGCTACCATTCAACACAATGTAGGCTAAGATAGAACTAGAAACAATTCCCACTGTTTCTTTTTCTTTTGACAAGGTATTTGGTGGGTCCCTGCTAGTTTAGCTAACAGCCTAACCCTAGGGTTATGAAGTCTATTGCAGCATCACACACAAGTGACACCTGCTTAGCCATATCTCTTAGAAAAAAAAACTAAAATAGGTAAAATCTTTCTTTTTTTTTTCCTTCTTATTTTATTTCAGTTTCGTCACAGTGACCAAACCCGTAAACCATTAGTGTTTTAAGTAATAGTTTGACTACATGTATAGCCCGGTCATCAGCTGACCCCTGCTTACAGCCCCCTCAACAAAGTTACGCAAACTCTCTCTTTGTGTCTCCCCACCAGCTATTCATACCTTACACGGCCTACACAGCCGTTCCCCTTAGAGATAGCTTAACACCTCTGTACGTACCTGCATTTGCCTTGTGCCTCTCTCTCTCTGGTGTTCCCACAAGTGTGCCAGGATGTCACAGACATTACACAGACATCCAGCCCTGCCAGCTCATCAGGACCACCTGGAAACCCAGTAGAGCAGTGTAATGTACATCCTTCAGCTCAAAGCAATCAACGACCTGCAATGGCAAAGAAAGGAACAGCGGGACTGCGACACAAGTGAACACCTGACTCCCAGCCTGAACCACCAGGACCTGACTAGCATCATCCTCTCCTCGGCCCACACTCTCGAGGTCCTCAGACAGGAAGTAAATGAACTGAAACTGCAAGTCACAGAGTTCTACAGAGAACTGACACCTGCTCAACGAGAGAAAGCACAGAACGGATGCAAAGAACCTCACAGAATGGTGCGACAGAAGGAAATCACCAGTCTTCACAGAGGCTCTAACAGCTGCTAGACACCAAGCGCCGCTGGAAAAAAGCCATCAGACAGGACTTGAAAACAGAACTGTTTCAAACAAAGTCACTCTTAAAACAACATATGTGGAACTAAATGAGAGAGACACCAGGTCTAAGATAAATACTCTCAGACCCAGAGTCTGAACACGGACTGATCGCTGCCCCAGACACCAAGCAGGGCCCCCCAGGGCCGGCATGGAAACTACCCTGTTTATGTTGTATGTTAGACTAGTTTAAGTGTTTAGTAGTTAATAAAACCTTACTTGTATCAAACTTGACGTGTTCATTGTTTACTCATAACCGGAGTCACTAATCATGCAAATTTACGCTACAAGCTTTGTAGAATTGTACAGTAAGTAAGTTATTTCCCATAACCAGGAAATTAACGTTCTTAGAATGGACAAGACAGTTGACCCTGAGAGGTCAGATAAATATCTACAGAGGATCTAAAATATTAATAATTAATCATAAATAGTTATGGTTAATTATTCATATTTCCCATGAGCTGATTCGTTACAGGTGTAGCATTTCAAAATGTCTAAAACTGGTTTTATCCGCTTATGCAGATGATATAACGGTGTTTATCCAAGGCAAGAGGAGATTAGAAGTAAATAAGAATATTTAAAGGGTTACTACACCCCAAAATGAAAATTGTCATTAATCACTTACCCCCATGTCGTTCCAAACCCATAAAAGCTTAGTTCGTCTTCGAGAACACAATTTAAGATATTCTGGATGAAAACCGGGAGGCTTGTGACTGTCCGATTGACTGCCAAGTAAATTACACTGTCAAGGTCCAGAAAAGTATGAAAGACATCGTCAGAATAGTCCATCTGCCATCAGTGGTTCAACCGTAACCTTAAGAAGTGACGAGAATACTTTTTGTATGCGAAAAAAAACCCCCGAATTTATTCAACAATTAATCTCCTCTCTGTCTCTCCGCATCACCGTAGCCCATTTTGGAGAATACCCACTGAACGCAAGCAGCGTATGCTATTCTTTGTCAGCCTCGCTGCATGGATGCGCTGTTTTCGTTCAAATCGAAGCGTAAATACACGTAAAAAACGTATCCGTGTGACGGTGAGGGTATATTAGGGTCAGTGGGAAGAGGTAGGATATCCAAAGCTTCCAGGTGGTTTGAGATGGGGAAGGGAAGGCATTAAAGTTTTAGGTGTTTTTATAGGTAATTCTCAATATCAGATGAAGAATTGGGAGGGTATGTTGGATAAGGTATCTGCCCGATTGTCTGAGTGGGAATGGCTATTACCACAGTTGTCATATAGAGGAAGAGTTCTGGTCGCTAAGAACCTGGCAGCTTCTACACTGTGGCACAGATGTATAGTCTTCGATCCACCTGAGGACACTATATGTGAAATACAGAGGAAATTGGTCAATTTCTTCTGGAGTGGTGAACACTGGGTCCGGGCATCAGTTATTTTTTTTGCCAGTTTGCGAGGGAGGACATGGCTTGGTGGATGTTAAGAGCCATATCTATGCTTTCAGATTACAAACAGCAAAAAATATTTCTTTATCATAAAGACTTATTATGGACTCATACAGCATGTGCCATCTTGCAGAGGGCAGGTGGGCTTGGACTTGAAAAAAAAATTTGTTTTTAATGAGATTGGAAGATATGGATTTGTCTGGAATTACACCTTTCTATCAGAAGATGTTTCACATGTGGAGGAATGTTTTAAAGGTGGACAGAGATAGGAGCAGTTTTATTCACTTGGCTCCTGAGGAACCTTTGTTTTTTAATAATATGATGCAGACAAGACTTCTGTCCTCAGTGAGTGTGCAAGCATGTTTGCGAAATCGCCGACAAATGCCCGAAATTGGAGGCAAATCGGTGCTCGTTCATGCGAGTGACAATCACGCAGTGTGAATTATCAAAGACGCGATCTGAGGGAATCGCCGACATGTCGCCGGCGATTCTCAGTCACACAGTCTGCAATGATTTCTGACTGAAAACTACATCGGCGATGACCTACAGCCAATAAGAGACCAAGATACAGAGCAGAGGGAAGTTCGGGGAGGAGTTATAGACCAGAATATCAGTATTTTAATAGATATATGAACAATATCATACAGAAACAAGCACAAACATTTTTCTTGACCAGCCACAACATCAGCATAACGGTTAGCCTACTGCAAAATTATTTACCTCCAACTCTCTTTGCAGAACACCCAATCCCTGTTCCCTGCATCTCCCTCCTGCATAATCTGTTTTTCCTTTTCTCCTTGTAGCTGGAAATCAGCTCACAGACAATTTGCGGGCTATATATATATATTTTTTAAATAATTCCAGTCTTGCTCGAGAACTCCGGTCTGACGCACGCGGGTTCTCGCGTTATTTCATTATCACTTCTCGCGTGTGTTTTGTTGTGAAACGTAGTTTGCGGACCAGACAGAGCTTCCTATTGTGAAGTCATGCAGTGTGAAACCCCCTGTCGCCGATCCATCGTGCAATGTGAACACAGCAGCAACTGACTGCTACCCCAGATAGTCATGCCGTGTGAAAATAATGGCTAGTTTGAAAATCGTGGAATGTGAACTTGGCATTAGTGCTGGCCCTGCACAGGCAGCCCTCATTTAGCCCACACTATTAATCTACAACAGGGGTGCCCAACTCTGGTCCTGATCAAACACACCTGAACCAACTAATTAGGATCTGAAGGAGCACTTGATAATTACAGACAGGTTTGTTTAATCAGGGTTGGAACTGAACTCTGTAGGTAGGTAGATCTCCAGGAACAGGATGCACCCCTGATCTATAACAATATATCTGTTTCACTTTAAATACTTTTCAGCAACTATAACTTAAGTCTTTGGGAAAAACAGTTATTATACATCTGAAATGGATGCAGTCACCACATAACTAATGTCTATATTGTCAAAAATGTACAGTAGTCAAAGGGATTTCAAATCAATGGATTTATTAAATACAAAATAGAAACCATACAATTCAGGTTAATACAGCTACATATTACAGGGTTCTACAGTGCGACCATTTCAGTCGCATTTGCGACTGGAAACTACTGCGTGCGACTATGAAAAAATATTTAGGAGCACCTGTGCGACTGACCCGATCAGCATTTATGTTTGCGATGAGGGAGCTTCAAAGGTTTCTAATGTACTTACAACGTGTTTTTGCAGCTTGAGTAATGTATCACAGACGTATCCTCTCATTATAATAAACAAAGTGTAGACAGAGTGTAAATAAGAGATTCATTGTGCAGTGTAAGGAGCTTCGTTGATTATAATGGAGTTTGGGCTTGAAATGACACATTTCCCAATCAGGACACAGCACAATGTGTTCAGCAGGTGAGCCATGCTGGCTACTGCTGCAGTGCTTGCTATTGCTAACTCCCTCTACCACATGGGTTTGCTTAAGGAAAGCTAAAACACTCTAGCATCCCTAGTGGTAAGGATAAAAACTGCCCACAAAATTCTTATTAACAGGCTCATGTCTGGCCCACACTGGGCCATCATGGGATTAATGTGGGCAGTCCCATAGTGTGGCCTGCTCACAGAGAGCCTGCGGTGAGCCCAAAGCTGTGGGCCTCGCCTGGGCAAGCCCGCACTGGGCTTGATTAGGTTTGGTGTGGGCTGACCCTAGCCCACTGTGCCCGCAAAAAGCCAGCATGGGCCCGCAAGGACATGTTTGCAGGGAAAAGGCTTCAAGGTGGCTAGGTTTGTTGGGGCCAGATTTCCTTGTAAGAGACAGGTGGAGGACCCTGTACAAACTCCCTGTAGAAAAGAGAACTGCTGATCTGCAGTGGAGGATTATTCAAGGGGCCATAGCTATAGACAGACATGTGGCAGACCTGAATCCAGCAGTGGGTGGGCAGTGTAAGTTTTGTGGTGAGGGAGAAGATTTAGAGCATTTGTTTTTAAAATGTGGTAGACTAAATAATTTGTTTGAAATATTTATAAGTTGGTTTCAAGAGTTTACAGAAGACTTTTCAGACAAAATATTTATAGGAGGACTGAAATATAGATTTTTATTAAGAAGGAGAGTATGCTTATTGAATTATTTAATAGGGACAGCAAAATTGGCCATTTGGAAAACGAGGAAAAATAAGGGCCTAGAGTTGGCAGCAACTGATCCTAAAATAATTTTTATGTGTTTGGTGGCAGCAAGAATAAGAATAGAATTTGCATATTATAGTCTTACAAATAATGTAACTGCGGTCACAAGGTTTGAGTAATCACACGCGGTGCCATGGTGTGAAAGTGGCATCCACTGTGAGTGTGGAAGACTGTTGCTTAGCTGTTGGCAAGGTCGGGGGGCATGAACATATCATGTCGGCCTCTAGGATGAACAGTGCCACAGTTGTTTTTCTTAGCGCGGTTGAAAAAGCAGTTAGTTGAGGCTGGTATAGTTGTTGACGACCTTTTTACTCCTGTACTCCCACTTTCCATGCCGTCTAAGAAAGTGTTGTTGTCTAATGTCCCGCCTTTCGTAAGTGACAATACTTTAGTGAGAATTATGTCCCGACATGGTAAACTGGTGTCACCTATCAAGATGATACCAATTGGCTGCAAGTCCCCTCTCTTGAAACATGTGGTTTCGTTTAGGCATTTTCTTTTCATGATCTTAAAATGAAGAACTCGACTTGTCACTGCATCTTAAAATTGATGATTGTGATTATGTTATTTATGCTACAACAGAAAAAATGAAATGTTTCAATTGTGGGGAGATGGGTCATTTAATTCACACATGTCCTAGTAAAGCTAATGAAAACAGGTCAGTGGCTGATGATAGTTTGAGGAAGGTCGGTGAGTCGCCTGAAGTGGAGGCAGAACAGAGCCAATTTAAAGTGCCAACAAAGAGGAAAAAGGCTGGAGATTTTCAAGCTGTTAAATAAAAGAAAGTAGATGTGGAGGATGTCTATTGTGATGATGGAATGGAAAGCGGTAGTGAGTCCTCTGATTCTAGCGTTAGTTTGTCTCAGAGTGACTTTCCTGCCTGCAGTTATGAAGTTGAGGTTATTAAACTCTTTCTCAGGGCTACTAAAAACAAAAGAGGGGTGCGTGTAATCGAGTATTTTCCAGACACAAAACTTTTCATGTCAAAAGGTTTGTTTACAAACAAAGAGATATATTGGTTAAAAAAATAAACAAGACATTCGTCTGGTGATGTTAATGAAGGTACTGCGAAAACTTAATATTATGACCATGAATGTAGTGGGTGTGTGGGCAGTTTTTTTGTTTTGTTTTTCCCAAACATGTGTGAGGTGAATATTGCAACAATGAATTTTTTCATTGGTTTAAGGGAAATGAAAAAAAGAGTTGAAGTGTTTCGGGTGGTTAAACAAAAAAAAAGTTGATGTTGCCATGTTGCAAGAAACCCATAGTGATTTAAGAAATGCTGCTGACTGGGCAGAGGAGTGGGATGGAGTCTTGGTTTTGAGTCACAACACCTCACTTAGTGGAGTTGCCATTCTTTTTGCTAAAAGTTGTATTCCTCACACTTATCAGGTTGAAGAAGTTGTTATAGGCAGGCTTTTAAAAGTAACAGCCACTTTTGAAAAATGCACTTTTGTTTTTATTTGTGTGTACATCTACTTCAGCTGTGGAAAGAATGGTGTTTTTAAATGTACTTTGTTCTGTTATACAAAAATGTTGTGCGGAAGAATACTTATTTCTGGGTGGTGATTTTAACTGCACAGTGTCAAATTTGGATAGAAACCATACTGAGCCCATATTGGTTGCATGTTCGCGACAGAGTTATCTCTTTGGCTAGGTTGGATCGGTTCTATGTATAAAAGAATCATTGTAATATTTTAAGAAGATGTTTAATTACCCCGTTGGGTTTTACTGATCACAGTATGGTACAGTGTTTTGTGTTTTTAAACCTCATTAAACCAAGGAGTGCATACTGGCAGCTAAATGTAAATTTGTTAAGTGATAAGTATTTTAAAGACATGTTTAAGGGGTTTTGGGGTGAGTTCAAAACCACAAAGGGATCTTTTAACTCTTTACGACAATGGTGGGACTTTGGGAAAATCCAAATGAAACAATTTTGTATACAATATACTCAAAACGTCACTAAAGAGCCTTTTTTATTTATGAACACCTTGGAGGCCGATATTTTAAAACTTCAAAAATTAGCTTAGTCAACTGGTGTCCAAAGCTATTTTGACTCTTTGGTCAATAAGAAGACACAGTTGGCTGATTTGCTGGGTTTTAAAACACAGGGGGCTCTGGTCAGATTCCAGGTTCCAGAGTGTGAACCAGATGGATGCTCCTTCCAGGTTTTTTTTCAATTTGAAGAAGAATGGCCAGAGTATGCCTTGCACTCTGAATCTGGTAGATTATTGACAGACCCTGCAGAAAGAGCAGTTATATTCTATGAAAACTTGTATAAAAATTAACTTGGAGCAGGATATGAGGGTGAAAGTGAATTTTTTGACGACTTGCCTCAGGTGTCCGTGAAGGCAAATGCTGAAATCTCAGGTGTTTTGAGAGAGGGGGCGCTGTATAAAGGCCCTCCAAGGAATGGAGTCTGGTAAGGCCCCGGGAATTGATGGTCTGCCAGTTGACTTGTATAAGTAATTTTGGGCTGAACTGAAAGAGGACCTGCTGGAGGTATTGAACTAAAGATGGCGGAAGGTCAGCTGCCGCAGAGCAGTTTTAACCCTCTTGGCCAAAAAAGGTGACCTTACTGACATCAAGTGTTGATGACCTGTATCACTGCTCTGTAATGACTACAAACTGCTCTAAGACCTGTGCTCTAAGCGTTGGCTAATCGGTTAGCAGGGGTGATGAATTGTGTCATCCATCCTGATCAGACCTACTGTGTTCCCAGTAGATCTATCCGTGCAAACAAGCCTGCACCAGCCCTTTACGGGCCCACTTAGGGCTAGCCTAAGGGCCCCCAGCGGGCTGCCAGCGCAGGGCCGCTGAGATTTTGCTCATTGGCAAAATGTTGGCCCCTTAGTGCTGGCCCTGCACAGGCAGCCCTCACTTAGCCCACACTATTAATCTACAACAGGGGTGCCCAACCTGGTTTGTTTAATCAGGGTTGGAACTGAGCTCTGTAGGAAGGTAGATCTCCAGGAACAGGATGCACCCCTCATCTAAAACAATACATCTGTTTCACTTTAAATACTTTTAAGCTACTATAACTTAAGTCTTTGGGAAAAACAGTTATTATACATCTGACATGGATGCAGTCACCACATAACTAATGTCTATATTGTCAAAAATGTGCAGTTAAAAAAAAAATGTGCAGTAGTCAAAGGGATTTCAAATCAATGGACTTATTAAATACAAAATAGAAAACATATAATTCAGGTTAATACAGCTACATATAGCCAAAAAGGTAAATAAACAAAAGTACAAAAAAAAGCAAACAAAGCAATGTAAGATTGTAGGATTTCGTTATGTGAAAGTTGATGTGTGTGAAAGATCTGTAGTGCATCAATTTCCAAACACTGTCCGTAGCTGAAGTTGGCTGATAGCAAATGAATAATCCAAACTCTTCTAATGAAAACACACCACAGCTCACAAACCCCAGGGGGGTATTCCAGAAAGCAGGTTATGTAACATACAGGGGATATGTTTGAGGATAAGCAAGCGGATAACCTCAGCTTTCGGTTCCAAAATCAGAGGTAACTTTCAGGGCATGTAAGTAATCATAGTAACTTGCTCTCTGAAGATAACCTGCTCTGGAGTAGGTTATGTTCCAGGGTTAGTTCACTTCAGCACACGTATGATTTACTGACGAGCCTTCAGTGGGCATGACAGATTGTGCACAATATTATATGTTATTACAATAAAGTTATTTAATATATCCTACTATATATATATCTATATAGATATATATATCATACATATACAGTATATTAGGGGTTGAACGACTTCTGATTTTTTGAAGTCGACTTTTTATGTCATGAAAGTCGAGTCGAAGTTGACTAGTTGCTGATGACGTCATTAATGAACAAATAAGTCTGGAGCTGTGACAAACACTTTGTGCACAGCTATGGCATATGACACAGCGCTGCCCACATAACTATTGCTCCTATAACAGGTCAGTTTTAGCAGTTTTTTTTTGTCTTTGGATCGTTATATTTCTCACAGATTTCTGCTCATTCTAAATCAGATACAGATAAAGCACACAGTAAAAATTACATTTTATATTTTCATCTCACACATGGATCGGAATTTTCTATAGTGTATTTCTATAATAAAAATACATATCTTATATGACTTAATATATTTAGCATCAAACAAACGATATAATTCTTATTCTCAAGGATTGGAGATTAAACGGAAAAAATAAATAAAAATGATTGCACAACCATCAATTAGGTGGAGTTATGCACTAAGCATGTAAATTACCACTGAACAAAAGAAGAAGAAAGAAACAGCATGGCGCGCTTTTTCTTAGTGTCTGTTTCCATAGTGACTCATCGATTCGTCGCTCTGTTGAGAATGTCTTGAGTCTTAACCAGGAATATACTCTGGGTTGAGTAAACGTACTCCTGGACATGTTTTTGGAACCACATACATCGAGTAAGCAAGGTTCTGGGTTAATCAACCGAACATTCAGGTTTTAGCTGACGATAAGTTAACTGTGCTTTCTGGAATACACCCCAGACTCTTCCTAACCAGGAACAATCAAAAATAGTCCAGACTATTGTAACGGTGGCACGCCCTAGTGACAATTTGGAAAGGTATCTTTATTATAGTCCGGGCGCCAGACAGGATTTGGCCTGTCACCAAAATACTTTTCAAAATACCGTGATAGCTCAGGGAGATTTTAAACCACAGTTACAAAAAAACTAAATAGATTGCTTGCAAATTGTATGGAGACAAACAGTTTGCAGTTTAAAAGAATTCATTATTATTTTCCCTCTTCATACACAACTTTGGAAGCAAATCAAAGACCCAAATAAACACAAGGTAAAAAACAAACAAAGCACAAACATAATTGCAAACGACAAGGTTTTCAATACAAGCATAATTAAATAAATTGAGTAGCCCCCTTGGCGGCGTTTTCCCGTTCTCCCGACTGAGATAAAACACTCATCAGCGGTCCATAAAAGAGGGGGGGAACAGGATTAGTTAATTCTATACTCTCAACCAACAAAAGTTATATTTAAACTGAAAGGGAAATGAAGGTCAGTAGTACGAGTCGTTCACTTAGAGCGAATCGCGAATGTGTGGTTGACGAAGTGCATGCGATTATGTACGTTGGTGTGATTGTGAGTGAGTGCGTGCGTGTAAAAATACTGCTGACCATGACTGGCAGGGAAAAGTTCCGTGGGAGGCAGTGTTTTCTCCGGAGTAGCAAAACCCAATGTAATGGCGATCTTGTGAGTTCCTTCAGCAATTCGTCACACTCTCTGCAGCCGGTGGATCTACATTTCTGCACTCACTCATACAGCGTCCGTCTCGCTCCTGCTGATCAACTCCTCAGGTGAGACTTGCATCCATTGTGTGACTTGCTCAACTCCCTCTTGGAGTCCACGTTTAACATCTCTCTCTTTTTCCTATTCTTACTTCCTTTTTATAATTTCCACCTAATTGTTCACCATCCCGATATGGGCACGGAAGGGGCGGATCTTCCTTACACCGCCACACTCCCACCCGCTGTGACAAACAACCCATGGTTGGCAGCAAAGGTAATGTGTATGAGTTTCTCTTACAAACCCAAAAATTCCTCATCTTCATCAGAGGTCTGCTCAAAAATCTCAATGAGTTTTCTCTTTTCAAATGTCTCTAACTCCTCAGTCGTTGAATAGCACGGTTTTAAATTACAAATGTGCGCTGTTTGGACATCCTCCCCTGTTGTTTCCAGCGCGATCTGATAATTCAGCGGACCTAATTTCTTCAGTACCCGGTAAGGACCTTTCCACTTAGGGGCTAGTTTTGCACTGAAATGTTGTTGTGCACTGGACTGAGGGAAATTCCTTAACCAGACCCTGTCCTTTTCTTTGAAGAACATCTCTCGTCGGTTTTTTCTGTAGCTTCTTAGTTGTCGCTTTTGAGCTCTTTTACAGCTTTCTTCAGCTTGTGACTTTAACCGGGCACGTTGATTAACCACATCATAGGCTGGACTTGATGGTGAGAGGTTTTTACCTTGAAGTAACTTGTCCATGGGGCCTTGTAGTTTCCTTCCTAGCTGGAGCTCTGCAGGGGCCATGCCAGTGCTTTCTTGAACAGCTGAGTTTAGTGCAAAACGAAGCTCAGGTAAATACTGATCCCATTTTTTATCGTTTTCATCCACATATGAGGCGATCATGCATTTTAAGGTGCGGTTAACTCTTTCCATCATATTTGTTTGTGGGTGATATGCAGTTGTTAATTTTGGGGTAACACTCCATTTCTCACACAGCTCTTTGAATATGGAAGAAATAAACTGAGTCCCACGGTCCGACAGGATGAAGTCCGGTACTCCATATCGGGTGAGGATTTCCGTTCTGAGAATCGTCACAATGGTTTTCGCAATTGCAGTGCACAGTTGAAAGAGCTCAACCCATCGAGAGAAGTAATCCACAAAAACTAGAAGGTATTCATGTCGGCGAGTGCTACTTAGGGCCCATTATGTCCACTCCTACCATCTTGTTGGGTTGCGATACCGTAATTGGTTGTAGTTTGCCAGCTGGTTTCTGTTTTTTTCTTTTCATATTTGAGCTTTTGGCATTTTTCACAACACTTGACATGGCGTTTCACATCGGTCCACATTCCAGGCCAAAAAACAACATGTTGCAATCGTTTGTAGGTCTTGAATATGCCCCCATGACCGCTTAGAGGGTTGGAGTGGTAGTATTGAAGGACAGATGGTATGAGACTGCGAGGGAGGTAAACTCTGTAGTGGACTTGGTCCTTTGATAGGCAAGTCTTGTAATAAAGTTTATCTTCGATAACCTCATACTTGTCTTTCCACGTGTTGTTGTCTGGTGCCATGGCTTTGAACAATTTTATGATTTCAGAATCCTTGTGTTGCTCTTCCCAAATGGTTGCAGCAGTGACTGGCAGTTCATCAGTGTCCTTCTGGCTGGAGTATAGGTTACATCCTGGTATGCTGGGAACTCTAGAAAGAGCATCAGGTGCCACATTGAGTTTACCTTTCCTGTATTCAATGATGAAATCGAACTTTTGCAATCTTAAGGCCCATCTGATGAGGTGACTGGTGGACTTTGGGGAGCTCATAACCCATTGGAGAGCCATGTGGTCTGTTACTACGGTGAACATTCGGTACTCCAAGTAATGCTGCCACTTTTCAAGCGCCCATATGACTGCAAGACACTCTTTCTCAGTCGCGGTGTAATTGCTTTCAGCCTTATTCAGTGCTCTACTTGCATAAGCAATAACTACTTCCATCCCTGGGTCTTTCCTTTGTGTTAGCACAGCTCCAAGACCTGTGTCGCTGGCATCGGTGTGCACCATGAAGGGTAACTGGAGGTTTGGATGGTCCAGGATGGGAGGTTAAGTAAGGTGAGTCTTTAATTGTTCAAAGGCTTCTTGGCAGTGTATTGTCCAGTGAAACGAATGTCCTTTTTTCTTTAGTGCATTTATGGGTTCAGCAATTTGAGAAAAATTTGGAACAAACCGGTGGTACCAACCAGCTAATCCCAGGAAGCGCTGGACCTCTTTGATGTTTCGTGGCACAGGGTAAGATCTAATGGCCTCAACCTTGCTTGAGTCTGCAGAAATGCCATTTATGCTTACAACATGACCCAGGAATGTAATCTCTTTAAAGGGGTCATATGATGCTGCTAAAAAGAACATTATTTTGTGTATCTGGTGTAATGAAATGTGTTTATGCGGTTTAAAGTAAAAAAAACACATTATTTTCCACATAATGTACATTAATGTTTCTCCTCTATGCCCTGCCTTTTTGAAACGCGTAAATTTTTACAAAGCTCATCGGTCTGAAAAAAGTGAGGTGTGCTCTGATTGGCCAGCTATCCAATGCGTTGTGATTGGCCGAATACCTCAAGCATGAGACGGAAATGTTACACCCTCACATACTGTTGATCAGTGTTGCCAACTTAGCAATTTTGTTGCTAAATTTAGCAACTTTTCAGACTACACTAGCAACTTTTTCTTTCAAAAGCACCTAGCAACAAATTTAGCTATTTTTAAATTTTATTTGGCTACTTTTAGCAACTTTTGATAAGTGACTCAAACAATAAAAGGTGTTTTTTTTTTAAACACTTTACAATAAGGTTCATTAGTTAAACATTAGTTTATATATTAACTAACATGAACTAACCATGAGCAATACATTTGTTACTGTTTTTGCTAATCTACGCTAATGTTAGTTAATAAAAATACAGATGTTCATGTTAGTTCACAGTGCATTAACTAATGTTAACAAGATTTTAATAATGTATTAGTAAATGTTGAAATTAACATACATTATACATTATCCATTATCCGTTGTAACCCTGTAACCTGAAAACACAAAATACAATGCGTGATTTAAAATGCAGGTAAAAACCTGTGATTTATTTTCTTAGAGTGTAGCGTACTGACTACTAATACACTGCTTAAAACTATAATTGTTCAGAATGTGTAGTTTTACTAGCTAATAAAAAAACTTGTAATCGTTTAAAAATTAAATCGTTCAAAAGTGTTTAATGTTGTATATAAATAGTTATTTATATTTTAACATTATATTATGCATTTATATTATTTTACGAGCAAATCTACATTAACATATAAAATATATTTTTGCTGAGATTTGATGTAGTGACAATTTTGCATCGTGACTACATAATGACGTCATCGCGCAATGACATCATAACATCATTTAGCAACTTTTAGCAACAAATAGACCTTCCTTTAGCAACTTCCCCTGAAATTGATTTTTGCAACACGGCTGTTGATGCCTTGTTCCGGCCGGAGCGACGAGACAAAGGCATTAAAACCCATTACAAACAAGGCATTTGTTGCATCCAGTGGGGACATAATTATGTATTATAATGACTTATGCTGTCTTTTTACGTGTTGTTGCATCGCGCTGCGTAAACATAAAACTCTGTCTGCATTTGTGATCGGAGAAATGACAAACAACAAGTGCTACTCTACACTGCCCAAAACTCGCGTTTTAATCATCATGGGCAAATCCTTTAAATAAAACGTACTTACGTGATCAGAACTGTCGCGGCATTGTATTCTAACGTTCTCTCCCATGATAGTAAACAGTCCTCCATCAAATGTTTCTGCACACATCTGGATAGTTTGGGTTCACTGTTCTGGAATGTTGTAAATACTAACGTAACCACTGATTTGTAGTCGTGTCCTCTTTTGAAGACCAAACAAAGTAGTTTCGCTTTCACAACGAAAACACAGTGGCCTAGCGTGAGGGGAAACCCCGGCTTAGCATGCGCTGAGGCCGGGATAGAGTGAGCTGAGGCGGCGGGGTCGAGAACGGCGCGCCCGGCGGATCCGACGAATGAGCGGCAACCATGTGATGTCCCCGGGCTGGACTCCGCTTTGTCCCTGGTGAAGTTGATTTATTCCCTCAGCGACCAGCACAGATCAGCTCTAGGCATGACGAAGCGGATATTGTCCTCTTTTGGAAGACCAAACAAAGTAGTTTCGCTTTCATAAACGAAGCACACAGCGCCTTCACGACATGGCTGCAGCGTCAACAATACTACAGTGAGAATAAAAGTTACGCCTTCTTTCTTTGCGTGAACATTTGGGCGGCGTTATGCAAATCTTCCCACATAGTGAGGTAGATATGTGGGGGCGTGTTAGAACGAGCCGTTTTAGGTAGGTGTGGCTGACTCTGAACTTTTATAAAGAATATCTCTTTGGATTTGAGACTTTAGTCTTTGCAACTTTTACAGATCTTCTTTATACACCAAGAGCTTGTAACACTTCAAAGAGAAAGGAAAAATTTGAATCGCATCATATGACCCCTTTAAGGCAAACTTGCACTTTTTCAGGTTGATGGTCAGTCCAGCCTCCTGTAGTTTATGAAAGACAGATTGTAGGTCATTGATGTGCTGTGCCACTGATGGTGAATAGATGATAATATCATCAATGTAGACAAAGCATCTTTCTCCTCTCAACTTTCCCAGGCTTTATGTTTTTAAGAATCATTTTAACTATTTCGTTTTCTGATAAAGTGGGCTTCCATTTTTTGCAGAGTGCTCTATATGTGAAAGCAAAGTCTCTGATGGTTTCTCTTCCTCCTTGTAGTCTAGTACATACTCTCTCAGCCAGCTCGTTTTCATAATCTTCGGAAAGGAAAGCGGACAAAAAAAGCAGTCTCAATCTCACTCCATGTTGTTATTGAAGAGCGAGCGACCTCCCACCAGTCATGTTCTGTGCCGTGAATTACGCTGAGGAAGGTTGCCAGCAAGTCACTCTCTGCAAGAGGATGCAATGCTAAAAAGTCCTGACATCGTGTTAGATACAGCAGAGGATCGGGGTCATCAGACGGTCTTCCAAATGTGGGAAAAGTCAACTTTAAATGGTCACTTTTTCCAGCAGGAACAGGAGGACACTCTAGGACATTTTCAAGTGGTGATGGGGGTGTGGCAAGTGTGGGACGGGAGGGTGGTGGTACCCCTTTACCTTGGTGATCAGCCATGTCTTCATCTTGAAGTTTGACTTTCTCCATGTTCGTTTGAAGTTCTTTTAGTTGAGTGGTTAGCTTGTCAACCTGAGTGTTGCAATGACTACAGTCAGTGGAGAGCTGCTCATGATCCTTTTGAAGGTTCTTTTGGGTAGCTCTGATGTCTCTCTGAAGTTCGACCTGAAGTTGCTCCACCATGAAACGGACCTCAGAAACCAAGGTAGACTCCATTTTTTGAAGCTCCTGTGTTATCATCACTTTCATGGCCTTAACTAATTGATCTGACTCTGCAGAATCCACCTTTGTTGCAGTTAACGTGGTGAGAATCTGCTGTTGGTTAGCCTCTATTTTAGAAGTCAGGTCTATAAGTTGCTTTTCATGATGGGATGTAGCTGTTTTTCGCTCCTGGGTGAGTTCATTCACCGCCTTCTCCTGATGTTTCATTAAGTCAAACATGTTATCCCAGTTACCTTGAACCTGTGCAGTCAAATGGTGAATTTCTTTTCCAGGTGTTGGGAGGTAACCAGGCAGACAATGCTGTGTCACTGAGGAAGGTGATGTAGTTTCAGTGGATGTGGATGCGCAAAGTTGCATAGGCTCCGGCTGGAATGAAACCGTGCCACCTGGTGGTTTGGAGGTAAAGGGCAACTGCGAACTGGGATGGGGACTGCTGAACTGAGTAGGGGTGAAGTGAAAGGTGGGAACGTGAGGTGGAGGAACGGGTCTTGGTTGCACAGGTGGCCAGACTGGAGTTGCTATGTCTGGGGGGGGTTCAATTTCCACAAAGGTCGACGGTGAAGGAGGGATAGTGGCCATGGTTTTATGTTGTTGTTTGTCAATGTTGTGTGAATAATCAGTAAATGTGATGAGTGACTTGGAATGGCTATGTCTGTTTTTGGGGCACCAGGGTGTATAAAATAAAAAAACAAAGTACAATGGACAGAGTAAAATTTCCACAGTCTCAATTTTCAACACTTTTCACTGTAAATGATATGATCACTGATCATAAGCTAGATGTGCTCTGTTTGACAGAAACCTGGCTAAAACCTGATGATTACATTATTTTAAATGAGTCTACCCCCCAAGATTACTGTTATAAACATGAGCCACGTCCAAAAGGTAAAGGGGGAGGTGTTGCTACAATTTATAACAATATTTTCAGTATTTCTCAGAGGGCGAGCTTTAAGTATAACTCATTTGAAGTAATGGTGCTTCATATAACATTATCCAGAAAAACAAGTGTTAATGACAAATCCCCTGTGATGTTTGTACTGGTTACTGTATACAGGCCACCAGGGCACCACACAGACTTTATTAAAGAAGTTGCTGATTTTATATCCGAGTTAGTACTGGCTGCAGATAAAGTTTTAATTGTTGGTGATTTTAATATCCATGTTGATAATGAAAAAGATGCATTGGGATTAGCATTCATAGACATTCTGAACTCTATTGGGCTTAGACAACACGTGTCAGGACCTACTCATTGTCGAAATCTTACTCTAGATTTAATACTGTCACATGGAATGTTGATGGTGTTGAAATTATGCAGCCAAGCGATGATATCTCAGATCATTATCTAGTCTTGTGCAAACTTCATATAGTTAAAACTGTAAATTCTACTCCTTGTTACAAGTATGGTAGAACCATCACTTCTACCACAAAAGACTGCTTTGTAAGTAATCTTCCTGATTTATCTCAATTTCCTAGCATTTCCAATACCTCAGAAAAACTTGATGATGTAACAGAAACTATGGACTCTCTCTTTTCTAGCATTTTATATACGGTTGCTCCTTTACGCTTAAGGAAGATTAAGGAAAACAGTTTGACACCGTGGTATAATGTGCACACTCGCACCCTAAAGAAAGCAGCCCGGGAAAGTACCCTATCCTACAGAAAAGCATTAAAAACTGCTAGATCTGATTACTTTTTGTCTCTTTTAGAAGAAAACAAACATAACCCCAGGTATTTATTCAATAACCGTGGCTAAATTAACGAAAATAAAGCATCAACAGGTGTTGACATTTCCCAACAGCACAGCAGTAATGACTTTATGAACTACTTTACTTCCAAGATCGATACTATTAGAGATAAAATTGTAACCATGCGGCCGTCAGCTATAGTATCACATCAGATAGTGTGCTATAGATCCCCTGAGGAACAATTCCACTCATTCTCTACTACAGGAGAGGAAGAATTGTATAAACTTGTTAAATCATCTAAACCAACAACTTGTATGTTAGACCCTATTCCATCTAAGCTCTTAAAAGAGGTGCTTCCAGAAATCATAGATCCTCTTCTGAATATTATTAACTCGCCATTGTCATTAGGATATGTCCCCAAAACCTCCAATTTGGCTGTTATTAAGCCTCCCATCAAAAAACTCACTTGACCCTGTAGCGTCTCTACCAATCTGAACACTATGTTAATTTGATTTAACAATCAATTATTCATTAGATTAACAAAACGTCACAGTCCCCTCACTCAATAAACTGGATGCCAGGATTTCTGCTGAACACCAGGCCCTCTGGTCACCATGACAACTAATCATGATATCACTGGTTTTATGACCCCCCAGGAATGTGAGTGGGATAACCCACTCATTGTCCCCATAAGGAAAATCCACAAGGAATGGACTTTTCTACTAATTCATAATTCATAGAAAAACCGTTATTTGAATGCACACACATATTCTTCAGGCCATTGTGTATATTATTGCTGTTTTGTATTAATCTGTTGTTTTATAGACTATTTTTATTCATGCTTACGTTAAACCACTCATTCATATAAGTAACTTTTTCATGTCTAGTATCTATGAATTCGCTTTTTTTATGATCGAAACAAGCGTGTATATTATATATTGGTACATAGGCAATATATATTAGGGTCCTGAGAACTTTTAGTAATTTCGATTCAAGTCCATTTGCAAATTACCATGCTTAGAGACAAAGAGTCGTAAACCCTCCAGCAATTGCCACCTCCCGCTCGGAATTTCCATTTTTCTCATTGGACAAGCCCATCTTGAGATGCGTGAATCTTTGCAGACTTTAAAGGCTGTACTTCATGTGACCCGCCCAGTCGGTGTTTCGGTCAGATGCTAGGATGAAGATGTGAGAAAACGCTTCAGGATACCAAAGCATTGTGCCAGGCCTTTCTTCGCCTTGTCCTTTCCATTTCAATCAAGATTCTCTGACTCAAGACTGGTTCTTTCTCATCAACTAACTTCAGCAAAAGATCAACTGGAAACCTTAAGATTGCATCAGGAATCTCTTTCAGACAGCCGAGACTCACAAGTATCAAACTTAGTATTATTAATTGATACATTAAGTATCATAAAGCACCTTTTTACAAAGGCGTTTGAACTAAGAATCTGATGTTTCCCTCAGGTGTAGATCTGCTGAATATATGCAAAGTGTTCCATAAAATTCATTCTTTATGCATCTTTCTGTAACTGATTTAAACTTTAACCTTTCCTATACCACTGTAATTGTGTGTGTGTGTGTGTGTGTGTATGTTAGAACAGTTTATGTGTTTATGTTAGACTAGTTTAAGTGTTTATGTAGTTAATAAAACCTTACTTGTATCACACTTGACGTGTTCATTGTTTGCTCATAACCGGAGTCACTATTCATGCAGATTTACGCTACAAGCTTTTTAGAATTGTACAGTAAGAAAGTTATTATTAACGTTCTTAGAATTGACAAGACCGTTGACCCTGAGAGATCAGCTAAATATCTACAGCAGATCTAAAAATATTCATAATTAATTATAACTAACTATGATTAATTATTCATATTTCCCATGAGCTGAATCGTTACACAGCCAAGAACTAGTTATTTACAGCTCCGCTCTCAATTCCCTTTTTTCTGTCCAAGAATACTAGAAATGAATATCTTTACTTTTCACGCTTTTCATGTTACCCTTGGGAGATATCATCTGGAAACACGGTGTTAGCTTTCACTTTTATGCTGATGATACAGATTTATTTGCGGTCCGGCGAAACATACAAATTTGAAAAACTAATGGAATGCATAGTCAATATAAAAAACTGGATGACAAGTAATTTCTTACTGCTAATTCTGAAAAAAACAGAGGTGTTAATTATAGGACCTAAAAACTTTGCACGTAATAACCAGAACACTGTCTAACACTTGATGGCTACTCTGTCAATTATTTTTCATCAGTTAGGAACTTAGGTGTGCTATATGATAGCAATCTTACCTTAGAAAGCCACGTTTCTAGCATTTGTAAAACATTTTTCCATCTAAAAAATATATCTAAATTACAACCTATGCTCTAAATGTCAAATGCGAAATGGTAATTCATGCTTCATGACCTCAAGGTAGATACGTAGTTCGTTCCCTTTCAGTCGGTCCTTCTCGACGTCACGTCGGATGACCGACGAATTGGGATTTCGCTTAGAGAGACCAATCTACTTCGAGTGTAAACTAAACGAGCCAATGCACATTGGCATGCGATTATTGCATCCAGCTGCCGCTGATCACAGCGTGAGTATAAGTAGGCAGCAGATGCAGCGCATATTCAGCGTTTCGCTTCGGAGCCGAGCGATCACATCTTTCTGCTCCTGACTACTCTACTGAGAGACGAAGATTGAGCGAGTTCAGCGCACTCTTAGGAGCTCTTGGTGTTGGCGTTACGGTGCTTCAGCGGTGGTGGTTTCCTGTGTCGATTGGGTTGCACACATCAGGCTGCACTACCCCCTGTTTGTTTTGCAGATGATCATCTCCCCTGTGCGCCTCATCACGCTAAAAGAGCTTTTTCCCCTAAAAGAGCAATTTCGGGTGTGTCTTTTTAAAGACGATGTTGCGTGGCAAACTTAACGTTACGTCTTTGTAAAGACGATGTGGGTCTTGCTATAGACAACGTATCACCCGGGCGTTTCTGGATGCGGTCGTTACCTGGCACTGGGTGATGTTCACGATCGCTGCCTCACGTGCCTGGTCATGTAGCACGCTGAGGTGGCGTTTGTGGATGTCATGTTCTCATTGCGGGAAGATGATTATCTCGGAGTCGCGGGCCAAGCTCCGTTAACTTGGGGCGGAGTTCCGTTGCCTCTGCCTCGATCTAGTTCTCCTCATGGCGGCAGCCAGGCGGGGGCTACTTCAGGCAGTAGCGCGGGCGGTCTGAGGCACTCCGCAACCAGTTGAGCTGCCAATGGAACGAGCTGGGCTCTCTACAAGGAGCGTACGCACTGGTGTTGAGCAAAAGAGCAAGAGGCCCCAGGACAGGCGACCCAGAGAGGGAGGAAGCTGCTCTCGGGGGATGGTGAAGGCACCACTCCCTCCCCCAGAGGAGGGCCAGGTGAAGAAGCTGGAAAATCTTGATGAGAGAGCAGTTTTCTCTGTCCCTGGGTCCCGGAAGGGTACGGAGAGTCGTGGACGGACCAACACCGGACCACGCTCATCCTCCTCCTTCGCCAGCTGGCAGCAGCGGGCGGTTCGAGAGCATCATCAAATGCCCTACTCACGCACCCTGTGCCAACCTGTGGAACCAGGTAAGCGTTGCACTGCACACTCAGACCCTTCTTCGGTCCGCTCACAAGCCGCCCGAGTTGGGTTCCTGGGTTCCATTTCGCTGCCCCACTGCGGGTATGGCAGTGGTTCCGTTGTTCCCACTTGCACGGTATCTGGGTGCCTGGCTAGAGCTACCCAGCCCGTCTTGCTGGTTTCTGCGGTCCATCAGCCTCGGCTATGCGATTCAGTTCGCCCGACGTCCCCCCAAGTTCAGTGGCATCCGCTTCACAACAGTGAAGGCAGCCAATGGTCCTGTCTTGCGGGCGGAGGTCGCAGTCCTACTGGCGAAGGATGCGATAGAGCCGGTCCCTCCATCTGATATGAAGACGGGGTTTTACAGCCCTACTTCATTGTACCCAAGAAAGGTATTGGGTTATGACCAATCTTGGACCTGCGTGTCTTGAACTGGGCCCTTCACCGGTTACCGTTTAAGGTGTTGACACAGGAACGCATCTTCGGGTGCATCCGTCCCCGAGATTGGTTTGCAGCGTTCGACCTGAAGGACACGTACGTCATGTGTCGACCCTTCTGCACCACAGACCATTGCTGTGGTTAGCGTCCGAAGGACGAGCATATCAGTATGAGGTCCTGCCCTCCGGGCTGTCCCTGTTGCCCCGTGTCTTCACGTAAGTCGCGGAGGCCACCCCTTGTTCCCCTGATAGAACAGGGCATTCGCATTCTCAACTACCTCGATGACTGGCTCATATTAGCTCAGTCTCAGGATGTGTTGTGCGAACACAGGGACTTGGTGCTCAGATTTTGACCAAGCTGCTGAATGCCTACGAACATTTTACGGATTTAACATTTGAATACCTCCTATAGTTTGTAAGGGAATCAAATAAACTTGCTGTATTCCACTAAAGACCTTTCCAATGACTGTCCAATCTTTACACGACTCCCATTATGATTCTGACGATATTTTAGTGATTGTTTTTTAAATAGGAAAGCGTTAAAGCGCTAGTAAAATCAGTTGCTTGTATGATTATCGGCAGTGAAATTCTCAGCTGTTTACAAGAACTCACTGTCAGATTGTCTCGAAGTAGCTGCATGATGAGTGTGCTGTCTTTATACGAGTCTTCGGTTAACTGGTCCAGCTCAGCAATGGCATCATCAAAAGCCTACAAAGGAACAAATACATGGATAAATAAATAATACCAAGCTTAATTTGGTGTATGAGCTTTGAGCCCCATGAGCACCCATTCTAACCTTCTTGGCAAGTTCACAGGCCTGCTCTGGAGAGTTCAGGATCTCGTAGTAAAAGACTGAAAAGTTGAGAGCCAGGCCCAGGCGGATGGGATGAGTGGGCTGCATGTTGTCTTTGCTGATGTCAAAGGCGGCCTGGTACCCTTCCTGAGACTTCTGGATGATATCTGTGTACAAACACACCACATTATTTATGATAGAATCATTACATACCTTCCCACAGAATAGCACAGATTAAGGCTGACAATATATACTACCGTTAAAAGGC
>JADLZN010003887.1:230000-240370 GCA_018155175.1 Sinocyclocheilus anophthalmus | reverse complement strand
CTTGAGTGTACTTGTTTATATTGTTCCCACACTGACTCACAATGAAAAAGAGATTGGAGTGTTTGTTTAATGGGAATATACTGAGCGAAACACTCTTTGCCTGCCTCATTCTGACCAAGACAGATCTGAACTGGCTCAATATAATTGAAGTTATTCTTGAAAACAGTTTTTCTTCTCTGGTCAGTTTGCAATGACTGAGTGTTGCAGGACCTAAAGAGATCCTCAGTTTTCAGGACACTAATCACATTGCTTGTGTCAGCTTCTGAAACCCCAAGTGTAACCAGCTTCTCTTTCAGTTTGAAAAGCAAATGTGACTGGCTTATGTCATGTATTTCCTGAATATCTTCGATAATTGTTTGAATGACGGAGGATGGAAGCAATAACTTTGCTTGCAATTTCAAATAAAACAGGGCTAAATTTTTCAAGAATAGGGATTCATCAGCAGTTTCTGCAACTACATCTGATGGCTCATAATCTGCATCACTGGGAGGGTCAATCTGCAAGTCAGACTGCTCTTGTTCGCTCTCATGGGACATGCCGGGATTCACTACTGAATCAACCAGACGTTCATCAGCACCATCTTTATGTGTCCTACTCACGTGAGATGTGAACGAGGATAAAACACGAAAGCTTTTGTCACAATGTCTATAAGGGCAAGCAACTGTTTTCCCCTCTCTGATGTGTATTTTCAAATGAGAATAAAATGACTTCAAGCTCTTACACTTTTCCCTACAGAAATCGACATGACATGTCAATTCAACTTCATGACACAACCTAGGCTTAACCACAGATTTGCCATGTCTGTAAATGTGACACCTAAAAGCTGGAAACCTTAAAAAAGACCTACTGCAATCTGGCAAAACGCACTTAAAAATTAAATTATGTGTATTTTTATGAATTCTCATGTGCCTTACATAAGCCAATACTGTGGCACAGTTATGACCACAGGCCTGACAGGAGAACATTTTTGCTGTCAATTTGAAGAAAACAATAAAGCCATACAATTGCTCAAGGCAGTCAATTCCATGTAAACAACATTTTGAATAAGTGTTTACACTAAACATCCTTTGATATTCGGCTAAAATACGTCAGAAAGAAGACGGGTATAATGGCTGATTTTGGTTACAACCCATATCAATCTTCGCACCTAAATTTCTAACCGCAATCAAGTTATCAAAATATATGTTTTTGCTGTAGATATTTAACACTAAAACTATTCTCCATTAAAACATATGCCACTTTTAAACTTACATTAAATAATCAACATTTCATACATCAAGTTTGTTAAGTGATTTGTGTGGAATTTGAAACCATTAACAACAGGCAACAGATTGTTAACTGGCCAGTTTTCAACAACAACTAACTCTTAGTTTAGAGATGATCTAATACTTGATAAAAACCTGGTGACTGTAAAATGCGTGTATATGTTTGAATTATTCACACATTTTAGCACTGAAGAGACGTTTTATAATTGATAAAACCTGGTAACTGTAAATGCATGTAAATATGTTTGAAATATTCACATTTCAGCACTGAAGGGCCATTTTAAAACCATACACTCACTAGCTAACATTACTTATGGTAATACTACCGGAATAAAATACTGGGGAGGAATATAAGAAAATGTTTTTACAGTGTAGGTGCAGATGCAGGTCAATGCAGTTGAAGGACTTCGGATGGCAAATGGTGATGTATAGCAGATGTCCTTCGAACTTGTGTCCTCTTCGGTAAAAAAGTGCTTTACAAATGACGTTTGTAAAAAATTGTCATCAAGTACCTGACTGAAAATTATTTCGGATGCTTGAAAATGGCAAATTAACTGACAAAAGAGTAACACGCTTTGACCAAACTTGTACTAGCACTTGTACACCCAATAAAAAAAAAATACTGCATTGTACTGTATTTAACGCAGCCCACAATGCATTGCAAACAGTAAAAAACCGTATTACTTAAATACAGTAGAGGACTGTTAAAATTGGCTGTAAATTAACAGCAATTTCTTAAACGGCAAAATATGCCCAGAATGCATTGTTTTCTACAGCACATTACTGTTTTAATGGAAAACAGTATGTTACTGTCAGATTTTGGGCCGTTTTTTACGAACGTGTTACAGTGAAGGCAAGGCAAGTTTATATGTATAGCACATTTCATACACAATGGTAATTCAAAGAGCTTTACATACAATAATAATAAAACTAATCACAACAAAACAAGGAATTTAAAAACTTTGAAAAAAAAAAAAAAAAAAAATTGATTTTTTTTTTTTTTTTGTTAAGAGGTTTAAAATGAATTAAGAAAACGATTATACATATAATATAGTGCAATCGTTCGACAGACAGTATTCATTCAATAATGCACAGCTAAACAGATGAGTTATGAATCTAGATTTAAATGTGGCTATTGTTTTAACACATCTGATCTCTTCTGAAAGCTGGTTCCAACTGCGGGCTAAAAGCGGACCCCCCCTGTTTTGTGTGAAACCTTGGTATTCCTAACTGACTCGATCCTAATGATCTGAATGGTCTGTTAGGTTTATATTCAGTGAGCATAACTGCTATATATTTAGGTCCTAGGCCACTGAGTGATTTATAAACAAGTAAAAGTACATTAAAATCAATCCTAAATATAACTGGAAACCAGTGTAAGGACCTGAGGACTTGTGTAATATGCTCAGATTTTCTGGTTATAGTCAGAATCCTAGAAGCAGCATTCTGTATGAGCTACAGCTGTCCAATGGTATTTTTGGGAAGGCCAGTGAGGAGTCCACTACAATAGTCCACCCTGCTGGTGATAAAAGCACAGACAAGTTTCTCTAAGTCTTGACTGGAAAAAACATCTAATTCTTGCAATGTTTTTAAGATGATAGTATGCTGATTTAGTTACAACTTTGACATGACTACTGAAACTAAGGACTGCCTCCAGAATCACACCAAGATTCCTGACCTGATTTTTAGTTGTTAGACCCCTAGAGTCAAGGTATGCATTCACTTGAGAACTTCATCTTTGTTTTCAAATCCAATGACTTCAGTTTTCTCCTTGTTTAACTGAAGAAAGTTCTTGCACATCCAACTGTTAATTTCATCAAGCATTGCGAGGGGTCATGGGGCTGTAGTCACCTTTGGAGATAAGGCTAGGTAAATATAGGTAAAGCACTTGCATAGCTGTGATAGGCGATTTGGTTCTTTCTCATTATTTGTCTTAGTGGGAGCATATACAGGCTAAAAAAGAGCGGTGCAAGAATTGAGCCTTGTGGGACTCCGCATGTAATGGACGTCCACTTAGACTTATGTTCTCTTATACTCACATAATAACCTCTATCCCTTTTAAGTATGACCTGAACCATTTAATTACTATGCCAGAAAGCCTGACCAAGTTTTCCAGTCTTTCTAGTAGTATGTTATGATCGACAGTATCAAACACAGCACTAAGATCTAGTAGCACCAACACTGATATTTTGCCAGAATCAGAAATAAAGCAAATATCATTTATTATCTTAATAATTGCTGTCTCTGTGTTGTGATGCGGTCGGAAACCAGATTGAAAACTGTCCAGGTATCCATTTGAGTTTAAGTAGTTGTTCAGCTGATTAAAGACTACCTTTCAAATAATCTTTCCTATAAAAGGAAGATTTGATATTGGTCTGTAGTTGCTCAATATGGTGTTATCCAGATTGCTCTTTTTCAGGGGGGGTTAACAACTGCAGTTTTCAGGGAGTTTGGAAAAGTCCCGGAGAGAAGTGAGGCGTTCACCACTTCTAAGTGATCTGCTTCTAAACAGTTAAGCACCTTTTTGAAAAAATATGTGGGAAGTGTGCCAAGATAGCATGTTGACGATTTAAGGTGCTGTACTATTTCGTCCAAAATTTTGCTATCAATTTCTTCAAAATCAGACATAGTATCTTCTTTTTGATATTGTGGTCGAATATGTGTAACCTCTGCATAACTTGGGGATGTGCTAATCGCTTCCTGATATTATTGATCTTCTCAGAACAGAAGGAAGCAACAATAATTGCCTTTGCTGTCGGAGAGCATTTCACTGGAAATCTGACTTAGGGGGGGTTTGTTAGTCTCTCAACAGAAGCAAAAAGAGTGCAAGTGTTGTTTAATTTACTGTTTATAAGGTTTGAGAAGAATGACTGTCTAGCTTTGCCTAGTTCCACATTGAAAGTACGGAAGGCTGTTTTTATAGATGCTATAGTGAATTTCAAATTTTGTCTTCTGCCACATCCGCTCAGATTTTCTGCATTGTCTTTTCATACTCTGAACTGCTGTTGAATTTCTCCAAGCTGATTTCTGTCTGCCAATCTTCCTGCTGACTTTCAAAGGAGCAATGTCATCAATAACATTCTTAACATTTGAGTTAAAGGAATCAAGGAGAAGATAAACAGAGTCTGCAGAAATGCTTGGTGTTAAAAATATAGCCTCCATAAATAGCACACTAATGTTTTCATTAATGCATCTCTTTCTGACAGACAGATCTACAGTAGATTTAGTGGTAACAGAGATCAATATATCAAAAAAAAAATACAGAAGTGATCAGATAGTGCTAAGTCCTTAATAACAATGGATGAAATGTTTAGACCTCTACTGATGAGTAAATCTAGAGTATGTCCCCGATTGTGTGTGGGTTCATGCACATGCTGAATCAGGTCAAAAGTATTTAAAACAGTTATAATTTCTTTTGTAGTTTTGTTTTCTGCATTATCTATGTGAATATTAAAATCCCCATGCAATAGCAAAACAGTCAAACTCTGAGGAAATCAATGATAGCAGTTCTGTGATCTCTTCAACAAAGGCTGGAGAGTATTTAGGAGGCCTGTAAATAATGATAAACAGAAAGCGTGGAGCACCTTTCAACACAATCCCTAGATATTCAAAAGACAAGTACTGACCAAATGACACTTGCTTGCATTGATAGACATCTTTAAATAGAGCAGCTACACCTCCACCTCTCCTAACAGTCCTGCAAACACTCATGAAAGTGAAGTTAGGAGGAACTGTTTCATTGAGGACCGTTGCACTGCAACTGTCTTCTAGACATGTTTTGTTTAGAAACATAAAATCCAGGATGTTTGTGGTTATTAAGTCATTGATTAAAAATGATTTATTTTTTAGTGAGCGAATTTTTAAAAATGCTAACTTGATGGCATTACATTTAGTCTTAACAGCAATATTAGTTTGATGCATAACAGGCCGCAGATTAGATAAGTCAGCCGTACGGCTTAAGAAGGCCTTAGACTTTCTATCACGTGATAAAACAGAAATAGAGAATAGATAGATAGACAGACAGACCCAGACAGACAGAGGATAGACAGACAGACAGACAGACAGACAGACAGAAAGACAGATAGATAGATAGATAGATAGATAGATAGACAGACAGACCGACAGACAGACAGACAGCAGACAGAAAGACATGGATAGATAGATAGATAGATAGATAGATAGTAGATAGATAGATAGACAGACAGACGGACGGATGGACAGACAGACAGATAGACAGACGGACAGACAGACGGACAGACAGACGGACGGACAGACAGATGGACAGACAGACGGATGGACAGACATAGATAGATAGATAGATAAGGACAGCAGAGATAGCAAGAAGACAGTAGATAGACAGACAGACGGACAGGGGAATTAGATAGATAGACAGACAGACAGACAGACAGACAGACAGATAGATAGATAGATAGATAGATCGAAAATAGATAGATCGATAGATAGAACGATAGATAGATAGACAGATAGATAGACTAGATAGATAGATAGATAGATAGGATAGACAGACAGACAGACAGACACAATGACAGACAGACAGACAGACAGAAAGACAGATAGACAGACAGATAGATAGATAGACAGCCAGGGACATAGTAGATAGATAGACAGGCAGAGATAGGACAGACAGACAGACCGATAGATAGACAGACAGACAGACAGACAGACATAGATAGATAGATAGTATAGAAGATAGACCAGACAACAGACAGACCCATGTAGATAGTAGACAGACAGGACAGAAAGACAGACAGGGACAGGACATAGATAGCAGACAGACAGACAGACAGACAGACAGACAGACAGACATAGATCGCCAGACATACAGAAGGACAGACATGACCTTGACCTTGACATTAGTCCCACCCACACCCCTCTGATCAGCATGCGGTACATTTTATTACTATAATTAAAAATCTTTTTGGAAAATTAAAGTTTCTTACAAACTTAATGAAATATAATCATATATGGGTAATGGAGAAATGACAATTAGCTTCAAGCTACACATGAGAATGAATGAGATTAATACAACACTTCTACTTCGATAGGTCACTATCAATCACTAGAATTTTATGTGGAACATACACAGTTACAACTTCTGTGGGGTGCGAAGAAAAAGTAATGTAACTAGTAGTACTAATTACCGTTGCCAGAAAGTAATAAGTAAAGTAACAATATTACTTTTGTAATGAGTAACTAGTAATGAGTAATATATTACATTCTTTGAGTAACTAGCCCAACACTGATGCTAAATGAGACAGTGGTGTTCATTTGAACCACGCCGCGGTGTTTTTATTGTTTATTCACATGATATTGAATATTGTTATGCATCTATTAGAATAGCCTCTAATTATAGCCATTTCTCACATGAAGCTATGACAGATTTGCATGTTTCTTTTAAATGTGTTGAACTAAATGTGTTTATACTTATGTTTTAGACAAAGGATTCTTCTGTGAAACAGTGGAATCTCTGCCAGTTATTAAAACATTTCAAGTAAGGTCAACTATTTAAATAGTAATAAATGTACCCTACCAAGTCAGAAGTTTGGGAACAGTAAGATTTTTTATGTTTTTTTAAAGACTTTATCTTCTGCTCCCATACCTGCATTAATTTGACCCAAAATACAAAAAAAGCATTATATTGTGAAATAATTTGTACTATTTAAAATAACGGCGTTCATTCTGCAGTGACAGATCTTTCAGAAATCATTCTGTTAATAGCTTGATAGCTGTTCAAGAAATATTTATTATTGTTATTATCAATATTTAAAACAGTTGACGTACATTGTCCCCCAGGATTCTTTGATGAACAGCAAGTCAAAAGAATCAGCATTTATCGAAAATTAAAAAGCTTGTGTAAATTATAAACTATAGCATTTAAAGGCATTGGAGGTCAGTTTAATTTTTGTTGGTTTAGAAATTAATTACTGGTATTTCGCAAGAATGTAAAATGATAAAAAAATGTGATAATAACAAATCTCTAATGTTACAAAAGATTTTATATTTCAGATAAATGCTGTTATTCTGAACTTTCTATTCATCAAAGAAACCTGCAAAAAATATACTCAGGTGTTTTCAACATAATAATAATAATAAATGTTTTTGAGCAGCAAATTAGAATATTAGAAAGATTTCTGAAGAATCATGTGACTGGAGTAATGATGCTAAAAATAATCAGCTTTGATCACAGGAATAAATTACATTTTAAAATATATTTAAATAGAAAACAGTTATTTTAAATAGTAAAAATATTTCACAATATTACTGCTTTTGCTGTATTTTGGATCAAATAAATGCAGGCTTGGTGAGCAGAAGAGAATTCTTTAAAAAATATTAAAAATCTTACTGTTCAAAAACTTTTGACTTACAACTTCAATTATGACTTCCAACAATTATGAAAAAACATAAACGAGGTGAAATGATTAGTGTGTTGCTGCATTCCGTCCAGCACAGCTTCCTTTCATTCACAGCGGTGTACATTTGTTCCTCCTTACAAGTCCAAACTTAACAACCAAATCAGTCAAAAATGTAAGTGTGGTAAATTTTACTCACATGAGTTAACCTAGTACTAGTTTTGGATTAAGTATTGACAATTGTGAAACCTCCCTGATATTTAAAATGACTAATTTCATGAAAGACTTCATAACACTACCAATAATCATGCTAATTAATCGCGATTTCAATATTGACTAAAATAATTGTGTTCATGATATTTTTGCCATAATTGAGCAGCTCTAACCAGTTTACTAGTTTATCTTTAAAATGTTTCTTCTTCTGCTTCATCGTATCACAGAGGAAGGAGTGGATGGAGAAAGTTTTACGCTACCGGATGACACCAGCATTGCTCTACTAATTCCAAGAACTTTCAACGAGGAGGCGATGGAACAGAAGACCTTACTACAAGCAGTGGATCTGTGTTGCAAACTTTTCTACGTGTATGACGTCAACTACCCAAAGCAGCTTTGCAGCACACAGTCTTTAATATTCCAAGAGTTCCTTCAACACACTGCCTCCTCCTTAAACACTTAAGGATACTTGTTGTATTTAAAGGGGTCATATGATGCGATTTCAATTTTTCCTTTCTCTTTGGAGTGTTACAAGCTCTTGGTGCATAAAGAAGATCTGTAAAGTTGCAAAGACTAAAGTCTCAAACCCAAAGAGATACTCATTATAAAATTTAAGAGTCAGCCACACCTACCTAAAACGTTTCGTTCTAACACGCCCCCACATGTCTGTGTCACGATTTTGGGAAGATTTGCATAACGCCGCCCAAATGTTCACGCAAAGAAAGAAGTCGTAACTTTTATTCTCGCTGTAGTATTGTTGCTGCCGCCATGTCGTGAAGGCGCCGTGTGATTCGTTGTGAAGCGAAACTACTTTGTTTGGCCTTCAAAAAAAAAAGAGGATGATATCCGCTTCGTCAAGCCTAGAGCTGATCCGTGCTGGTCGCTGAAGAAATACATTAACTTCGCGCTGTGGATTGCCGGATCGGCTTTCACCGTGGACGAAGCGGAGTCCAGCCCGGGGTCGTCACATGTGGTTGCCGCAGGCATCACAGTATGGTAGGGGCGTAACATTTCCGTCACACGCTTGAGGTATTCGGCCAATCATATCGCACTGGATAGCTGGCCAATCAGAGCACACCCTCGCTTTTTCCGACGTCGATGAGCTTTGTAAAAATCGACACGTTCAGAAAGGCGGGGCATAGAGGAGAAACAATAATGTACAGTATGTGGAAAATAATGTTTTTTTTTTAAACCTTAAACCACATAAACACATTTCATTACACCAAATACACCAAATAATGTTCTTTTTAGCATCATCATATGACCCCTTTAATGATCAGTAAAAACGTTTTATTTTACTTATTTTACTTTTACATCAGTAGGTCCAGCAGCCAGCAGATTTGTTTTTATTATTATTATCATTACAGTTTTTTCAACTGCTTACATTTTCAAAACCTCACCTCTTTTTTTCAAAACTTTACAGACAAATCCAAAAATTGCACACACAAAATGCAAAATGCCTCACATCTCTTGCAAAATGAAGCACTGCATTCAAAATATCACAAACACATCTCAAAAGCAAACATTTGCAAACACCTTAGCCATAATATTCATTCCTGTTAGATTTTTGTGTTGTGTTTTGCAAAAAGTGTTTTATGAAATTGAAAACTGAGTCAAAGGCCAAGAATTAGCGGTTTCAGAAATTGTGTGACAAGTACAGATTTTGTGTGTGAGCAAGCAGTTGAAAAAAACTGTATTACTTGTGTTTACGATTATTTTTTTGTTTTATTGATATATGTTTGTATGCTATGTTTGTTTGTACACGTGTGTATGTTTGATATGAATGAATATGAATTGATACACATTTGTTGGTTTCGAATTCACTGTACATCTTGACAATATGTTAGTTGTATGTGCACGTTTGTGTGTTTTGAATTTAATATCTTTTTTACACATTCTTGAACATTTATTTGGTAAACATTTACAGTATGAGTTTACTGTACTTACTAAAACTGTTTTACATTTCAAAATATATTGGTTAAACATTTATTATTGGCATATTTATATAAACAAAATCTGTATTTGAAAACAAAGTACTTTTATAATGTAGTTTTATTAAGTAATTTTATAAAAAAAAATACTGGTGTGAATTAATATAAATAATTAACCCAACTGAACCCAATTCATTGGGTTAAAATAACCCACAGATGTGCAGGTGCTATACCTAAATGTTTTTAACCCAACGTAATTTAGAGAGTAGATAGAACTGAATGGTTTTGCGAAGGATTTTTCCAAAGATGAATGAGGCCTAATAAGTTGATGAGGCTGCTTTAAACCCCGCCCCTTCCCTCGCAGCCAATCAGCGCGCGGCTCTCGCGGCAGGTCCGTGCGTCGCGCTCGCGGAGGATCAGACGCTCCATATTTAGCTGAAGCGAGTATTGCAGAGGCTCTGAGTGTTAGAGAAACCCTGCGAGAGAGAGAGAGAGAGAGAGTTCAGCTCCCAACTTATTTCGTGTCACCGCCGGCGTAAAACGAAGGGAGTACGCGCCATCGAAAAGCCTCGGGCGTTGAGGACGGAATT